>JAVJIF010009357.1:0-238626 GCA_038442645.1 Agave tequilana | reverse complement strand
GAGTTTCCCTCTTATTTGACTTTGATTTTAGTCCCACATTGGATAGGAGATGAGAAGTTGGGTAGTTATATACCAACTCCTCTATGTTTATTGTTATGAGCATTGGGCCATGGGACACATCCTTACACGCGCGCGCCCGCGTAGAACTGAACCGGGCCAGGTGCGGGTGGCGCGCGCCTATCACCTGCAGACACGAATACAGTTCGATTTAGGGCCTGTTGGGACCTGCTACATTTTTTTGGTTTTTTATTTTATTTAAAATTTGTTGAGATTTTCGGGTAGAGTTGCACCCGTTCAAGAGAATCGGATCTGCACGTTGCAACCACTCGCGCATGATCACAGATTCTCTCGGGCTGTGTTACAAACTGAAAGATCTGCAGAGGGTTATAAATACTCTATTCTGCACGTATCTTTACATGAAGCAGATATCGATCTGCCCTCCTTCTCTTACAAATTTCTTACATATATTCTGCTAAAAATAATTGTGTTCTTGCGATCGGGTTTTTGGTGCTTTCTCAACACTGTTTTCTACTTAAGGGCAACAACTCTCCGTCTGAGCAGAGGCATGACTCATCGTCCTGAGTTGGGTGCTGGTGTATTACCGGGGGTTTTTTACCGTTAGCAGAGGAGGTCACTTTCAAGGTCCAGACGAGAAACGGCCATCTTTTTTTTAGGGCAGTACGTCTGCACGAATATGTCACCACCGACCAGCCTTTTATTTTCTTTAATTTTATAGTTTAGTTGCATGTTTAAGATAAGTAATTTATTAGTTTTAAAGATATTTATTTGTTACATATTTTAATCAATTAATTCCCTACATTTTCCAATATGTGGTCCTTGATCTGAGTCTACCCTGAGCTTTATACAAAAAGAGAAGAACAACGCAGACTTCTGTTGTCCACTTGTCTGTAGATGCTCCCGTGCCGTGCGCGGGGTATAAAATGATTTCCGCTTTCGAGAAAGGTCTTTGTGTGAGCTATAATAAACGGAGACAGAAGCTTGCATCCTCCATCCTTTCTTCCAAGCTTCAGCGTTAAAAACTCACAAAAATTATGACTGAGGTGTGTGGGGCCCACACAAAATAAGGACCAAAGTAGCCGTTAATAGATTTTTTCAGCGTTGGGTCCGAAGATTTTAATAAAGGGTCTCGACTCTGCCTGCAGTGAAGCTGCCCCCTGAGGTCACTTACCAGTTTGAATTGAAAACGGTTCTGAAAAAATTTCACTTCCCGGAATTTGCAAATACTAGGGATATAGATTGGCCCACCGGCTACCACCTACGTTCTTCAAAGCTTTGAAGAGGTACGGGGAGCTGCCATGATTTTCAATGAGAGTTATATTAGAGTGATAGGATTTTATCCATTTTTGTTGTGTCATTGTTTTTTTTTTCTTCCTTTTTTTCGAGAAGGAGAGAAATTGTTGTGCTATTCTCCTGTTTGATTAAGGGTGGAAGTAAGGAAGTAAGGAAGTGAGGAAGTGATGATAGTTCCCTTGGACTTCAGAATTGGTTAGTAAGTTTTTCGGTATTTGGATGTTGTTGGGAAGTGTGATTTGAAAAATGTTATGTCTTTTCGATATTTGGATGGTAATGGAAAGTGGAAGTGAATAAGTGACCATAAATTTGACCGCAAAATAATATTAAAATAAAAAAAAATTAAGAAAAATAAAATATGGACTGTAATTAGAATGCAAGTGAGATTTACATGACCAAAAAATTAACTTTTTATGCTACAACTTATTACAAATGAGATTTACATGACCACAAAATTAATTGTAGCACTCTGAAAATGAGGAAATGGTTGTGTAAAAGAGAGAAGAAAAAAGAAAAAGAGGTTTTCTTATTTTCCTTTTACAGTGTTTAGATAGATAGGGAAGTGAGCAATTATACTTTCTCATTTCCTTACTTCAGCCCACTTCCTTGCAACCAAACACGTCCGAAATGGAGAAAAAGTTACTTCTTTACAAACCAACTGTCGAGTTTGTTTGTTGACTTGGATATTTTTAATTGTTTAATCGTTTTACATTATTTTGGTATGACAGAGTCAGGCATAGGGGTGAGCAGAGTTCGGTTATAACCGAAATAACTGACCAAAAATCGAAACCCGAACCGCTCTAATTCGGTTGATTTCGGTTTGGGTCACAAAAACCGAACACGACCGAACCGAACCGAACTTCTCACCCTATGTATTACCCCCCAAATTCAATTTAGTGAGTCATATAGTTCATAAAAAAACAGGTGGAACCTTATCTCATTAGTTCTAGCAATATCATCTTTTTATATTGAACACGTGAAAGCCATGTTAAGTACACTATCATAATTGAGAATAATATATTATATTAATATAGTTCTTTCTTTTGTAATCTTGTTAGTAAAAGTTAATAATAATTATGCAAGCTTTGATATAAAAGCTTAAGTACAGTGTAAAAGTTTTAGAACATGAAATTTTCAATTCACATTAAGTTTAGGGTATTTTTCTTGTTTCAATTGGGTATTGGATATTTGAGATTAAGATATTAAAGGATGATAATATAATGGTGATTAAAAAATGTAAGAAATGATGAAAAATATATGAGCTAATCGAAAAAAAAAACCGAAAACTGAATCGAACTAAGTCGGTTCGGTTCAGATCGGTTACTAAGTCTAATCGATTCGGTTCGGTTTTGAAAAAATTAGCAAAAAAACCGAAACCGACCGATGCTCACCCCTAGTCAGGCATCATTATAATATTTCTCAGATGTAAAATTTTTGAAGTTATATTCTGTGATGCAAGCTGAGGACTCTCTTTATAATAAAAAAAAAAATGAAAAACAAGAAGGAAAAGTTTAAAAAATATAAAAAATGAGTTTAAATTTCATGGTCATGGTCATGATCATGGTCTGGTTTACCTAAAAAAAGATCATAAATTATGATCCCGATGTATGATGAACAAAAACGGGCCTATATCGCCCACGAGCAAGGCCCAAAAGTTTATGTTAGTATAAAACTGGAGATGCGGTTTGAAAAATGGCGCCATGATCATGATGTGTCGGTTTGATGAACCAGTGCTCCAATGGGTTTAAATGGCCCCACGTCCGAATTTTTCGACGAAGAATTTATGATAATTACCGATCATATAATAATTAAAAGAAGAAAAGCTTCACTCGCTTTCTCACTCACTCACACTTCTTCCCATGGTGGCGGCGTGCGTGAGAGGCGGAGGAGGAAGCCTCCTTTTCTGCAGAGCACAGAGACAGAATCAGGAAGAATTACATGTTGTTATTGCAAAGCACTCTCTCTCATCAAAATTTCAACTCACAGTTCATTTTATCAAAATTTTTTTGGACTAAACAACTAATGTGGATCTTTATAATAATTATATACATCTTCTTTCTCTAATTTTGAATTTCCCCACTGATTTCAGAATTTGCACTATTTCACTTATCTTCACCGCTGGCGCTGAGCCATACCTTAATATTGTATACTTATATTAAATATTTAATAACAAGAAAAATTGAGAATGTTGTTATTAATAATTCTTTCTACCATTGATCACTAGAAGATTGATTAGATGTGAGTTAACATAGAAATAGTTATTCATGATAAATAAAATAATCGGAACATTAGCGTTTTATAGATGACTTATAATCTGATCGGTCGCTGAATCTGCATATTTATTATCACATTCTCATACCTATTATATAATAAACTCTATTTTAATTCTATTTATTGTCTAATTTATATGCATGCCCATTACTAAAAAGAGAGGGAATAGAAACGAGCCCAAAAGCCCATTCAAATTTTGATTTAAATCAGAATTAATTCGCATCAGAAAATCAGGGCAAATCAGAGAAGATAAATTGGTTGAAAACCAGTTAAAACAAATCTCTACAAATCAATTAGTTAAAGCTGAAGATCAAAGGAGATTTCATCAAATACAGGACCCAAAACTGTAAATCCGGTGAGAGATAAAGTCATATCGCGAAATTAAGGAGTACCACCCTCGGGTGTAGCCACCTGGCCACAACCTTGTCGCGGAATCGCAACAAAAGCCACATTTCCTCGGCTTTGTTAGGGTTGTTGGGGGGAACGTTTACTCCCCCTATCTTCGTACGCTCTCCTCCGTGTGGTTTTTACCTATAAATACTGGGTTTTCAGAGACTACAGGTAACAACCAAGGAGAGATAAGTTTTTAAGCTAGTTTTTCATTCTTTTTAGTGTAGGTTTTTATTTTCATTTTATATAATTTTTATTTCTTTATAAGTATAAGTTAGACTGAGATTCATATAAGTAAGAGAGAGAGACTTGTGTTGAGAGTGACACCGATGTAACCTCCTCCTTTCTTCATAGCTTCTACAATCAATCATGGGTAACATTTTTAGGCTTTTCTTTATTTATGTGTTCTTCTTTTTTACTTTTTCTCTTTTGTTTTGATGTATGTCCAAGTGAATTTAGAAGCATCAGTATAGTCATGTTTGTGTGAGTGCCACGGTACTTCATGATGATGTTCTCCTCCCGAAGATTCCGTATCGTTTCATTCTTACTCATCTTGATGATGTAATGCGATTGGGGACTGAGCTTGATCTTATGAGTTATGTATTGATCGCCTTCGAAGTAAGGTAAAGCATGTAAGGTTTCTAGTTAAGTCATCAACCAGAGGAGGTAAGTTTTTCCTTTAGGTTTCTTTCTTTTCTTTTAATTCTTTAGTTTAGATCACCACAATCTCCCAACCATTTTATTCAATCTTTTAATTTCTTTGTATTAATCTATTCTTCATTTTCTCACCTTCTCAATCTACCGTTTCTTCCTAACTTGATTGTAACTTATTTTCCTTTGCTTTTAAGAACTAAAAGAAGATCTTTAACTATTCTTTGTAGCCTAAAAGAGAACTTATAAAAAGCTTCCATCGCTAGTAGTATTGAGTACCTTGCACTGTTTATTTTTAAGTTCTGAAATTCTGTATTCTTGTGTGCAGGTAAAAATTCAATCATAATCTAACGCAAGTCAGTTTTGAGATACAAATCTAGCTCTATTATGTATCATTGTCCTTCAATGACGTCCTGTTTAATTGGATAGAGCGAAAATTTGATATATGACCTGAAAAGATTTAATGGACTAATATGAAATCTAAAAAGAAATTTGCGAGTCTTTTTTTTTTTTTTGTTGATAATACAGGATGGAGCTAAATCTATAGTCATCGAATATACCCTGACTAATCTTGTGGAGTATGTGCATCCTATTCTAGGAAGTTTCCCTACACAGTAGAGGGTAAGTTTGCGAAAATAAATTCCCAGGGAATGCCCATTAAGAAATTTGAACTGACGACCTGCTAGGGAGCAATTACATGATCTAACCAATTGAGCGCCCCATTGAGGATATATATATATAATATATATATATATATATATATATATATATATATGATGTACGTATATAGAAATGTAAATCAGCTGACACAGGAGGTAACTCCCTCTTATGTCGCACTCAAAATCGTATTTTTCGAGTGAATTTTCAAGATCCGACCGCACATTATCATCTTCATATTCTAAGATATGCATATATAAAAAATCAAGTGATTTGAAGTTCGTTTACTTATTGATCTAATCGTTCCATTTTGTTCTATTGTTAAAAACCGTTAATGCTTGAATCAAAAGAAAATGGAGTAAACAAACTTCAAATCACTTGATTTTTTATACGTATATATCTTAAAGTACGAAGATGATAATGTGCGGTCGGATCTTGAAAATTCACTCGGGAAATTGATTTTTGAGTGCGACATAGGAGGGAGTTGCCTTCTGTGTCAGCTGATTACATTTCTCTCTCTCATATATATAATATATATATATATATATATATATATATATATATATATATAAACTCGTGTCCTTCCAAAAGGATTTGAGCCCGAATCCTTCCAATTCAAATACAACCTCCGACACTCGAATACAAGATCCACTCCATTTAAGTTGATTTATATTATTTCAAGTATCTTAAACCAAAAATCATGTGTTTTGAATACTTTTGCCCATTCATCAAGCGACGTAAAATGGACGGCAGAAAGTAGTAAGTTGGTTAGATTTATATCTTTAGATATACAAATTCTCGATCCGGCTATTTTTTTATGATCTAAACATTTTAAAAACCCTCAATTTTTGTTAGGTTTCAAATGTTCTACACCGTTAAACTAATGAACTCACTATTTAGGTCGTCTACTTTTTTCTACTTGATGTATAGGCAAAAAGTATCCAAAAACATTTGATTTTGGTTTATATTATTTGAAATAATATAGATCAACTTCAACAGAATGGATCTTATATTCGAATGTCGGAGGGTTGTATTTGAGTGCGAAGGATTTGAGCTCAAATCCTTTTGGAAGGACACAAGTCTCTCTCTCTCTCTCTCTCTATATATATATATATATATATATATATATATATATATATATATATATATATATATATATATATATATATATATATATATATATATATATATATATATTATAGACTTATGTCATTCCGTAAGGATTCAAGACTGAATCCTTTCCACTCAAATACAACCTTACAATATTCGAATACAAGACCCATTCTGTTTTAGTCGATCTACATTATTTCAATTAACTAAAAATTAAAAAACATGTATTTTGTATACTTGTTGTGTGTCCATCAAGTAGGCATAAAATGGATGGTCGAAATAGTGGGTTGGTTAGTTTAACGGTGTAGAATATTTGAAATCTAACAAAAATTGGTGTGTGAGAGTCTTTAAGTTCTAGATCATGATAAAATGGTCGGATTGAGAATTTTTATGTCTAAAAATGTAAATGTAAGCAATATTCTTTTTTAACCGTCTATTTTGCTCCTACTTGATAGATGAGCAAAAAGTATTCAAATATGTTTTTTTAATATTTTGTTACTTGAAATAATGTAGATCAACTGCATCAGAATGAATCTTGCATTCGGATATTGTAGGATTGTATTTGATTCCAGAAGGATTAGAGGCCAAATCTTTCCCACTCAAATGCAACCTTACGACATTCGAATGCAAGATCTATTCCATCAAAGTTTTTATCTACTTTATTTCAAGTAACTAAAAATTAAAAATTATATATTTTGAATACCTTTTTCTTATCCATCAAGTAGCATAAAATGGACGACCAATACATTATACACAAAGAATGATGTTGCCTGATGATGATTAGATTGAAGTACCGGCATGTGATATATATGCTCTCGCACAAACTTTTTTATCTTGAAGTTTCCCCTTGATTCTTTTGGGACTAAGGCGTGAACTCTCCATGAGCACGTGTTTCGACCACCTGCATCATCGGCATCACAAACTGTTGTGTTGTAATTTTTATTCGTTTAACAGGCTTGAATGAAACTGACCGAACCATAGACCATTCACTAAGTGCTTATAGCAATTTTGTTTTTGATTCAAATATTTTAGGCTGTCTAAAATATCACTGAAGACAAGTCATCCAAAAGTAGAATCCAAACTCCAGACGCAAGGCTAATCATTGTCACCAGCGAAGCACCAAGACGCGAGGGTTGAAACAAGCGTCTCAACATCTCTATAAGGACCGAGATGCGAGGGTTGAAACCCGCGTCCCAGTATTATTGCAGTGCCAAGACGCAGAGTCCAAAGCCCGCGTCTCACGTGAAGCTTGACAAAGAATTAGAAGCTCGTGTTTCTCAAGCATCACTTCAATGGCAAGACGCAAGACTCAAAAACCTGCGTCTCGGTTATAACTGCCCTCATTACTGGGTTAATTACTGCCCACGTAATGAGTGAGTTAACCCCCATTATGGTGTGTTTTTAGGAGACACGTTTACCCCCTGAAATCTCTATAAATAGCCCAGTTTGCTATGAAAGAGGGGTCGGAAAAAAGAAGGTCGGATACTTCTTGGTCAAAAGAACTTCGGTTGTAAGCCGTAGAAATACAAAGATTTTCAGCTGAAAAGAAAGAGAGAGTTTAACTTTTCTAATAACTTGCTACATACAAGTTCATCTTTTCCTATACTCTCTTTGAGATCCTTGGCGGACAGAAACTGTGTTACTTCGTCTACTATCCAAAGAGGATTCCCAAAAGGTCCTGACGTTCACCGGTCAATGAAAAATAAGATTCACTTTCCACCGCCACATCAAGAACCGGCAATAAATAAAAGGGAGATTCAAGTTTGAATATCTTTCCTCTCTTGTAAGAGGATTATTGATCCGCTGTAACTTTCTTTACATTCAAATAAAGAATTTACTCCTCGATATTCAATTTCCCACCAAACAAATATATTACCAACTATCAACTCATCTGTAGAATGGCTAGGGCACATCGAGTGTGTTCAACATTGATATTCTCTACAACAGTCATATCAACCCACTCCTCAACTTCAAATTCATTAGGATGCAGATGTAACGGTTCCAGTATTCTAAAATCCTCAATTTACATAACATCCATTTAAACTGACCGATTATTAAAATCATTTTTAATTTCTTTAAAAAATTTCAGCAGCACCTCCCTTGTAATACTAGTCGGATATGATATCCAAAACAAATATGATAATTCCGGCTAACATCAGCCTACTTATTCTCAATTCAATCATATAACTGAACTCAAAATCATTCAGGCAATCATGAAGATGTTTCGGCTTGACATCGCCTACATATAAAGAAACGTAATAATATAAGCTCTAGAGTACCCCTCTCGGCATCCATAGAAATTCAGAAATGATAAATTTTAACTTGTCATGATCATCATATTAATAATACACTTCTTGATATCACAACCCAATAAAAGATATCTCAAATGCCAACTTGAAATGAAACTACTACAACAGTTCTCTACACACACACACACACAAGATTAACCATCTATCCCATAACCAACATGTATCATCAACGAGCACGATTGTTCCAGAAGTACAAAGATTAGATTGATTCAGAACGAACCCCCGCGCAGCATAAACCCGACCCCTGCCTCAAAGCAACCTGCAATACCAGTTTGTGGGGGAGTGAGCTCGACAGCTCAGTAAGTAGGGTAGGAATAAATCAGGAAATGATAATATATCAATGAGAAGTATGAATATTCAAGTAATAAGAGAAATCTGAAACAGTAAGAAGACAAAGAATCAGAGGCATCCCATGGTTTAATAATCAAGAGATTCCCGTCTCTAAAATCTCCGGGGACGATCAGACTCTTATAATCGTACTTCTCAATTTCTTTCTTAGATTTTCATCTTTCCGTGTGATAAGATTTATGAGTTACATAAAATAAATTTTCTATCTTATGTGTACATAGTGTGTGTTACTCACGTGTCTTATATTCCACGCTATAATACACCAACCACTATAATTATGCCATAAACTTAGTTTATACATTCAGATAACACATACATCATAAGCCATACTTGTATAACATATAATCAATCATACTTCTCATAATACAATATCGCATCACACTTCAAGTAATGCATGGATTAACCTGTACACTTTTACACAATATCCAGTATTTCATTTCAATCAGCTAAGTCTGTATTCTAATATTTTTATTATCATATACGATAATACATTCAACATACTCCTAGTGTCACACACACACACACACATATATATCACACATAGTCATTCATTCTTGATCATTTGTCAGATACAAATATATGTATATCATAGCGCCATCTTCGCACTCCGCCCGTGCAATGCGGGTCCCTTCCTCCTAATATATGATATATACCCCGTCTTTTCCCTCTCCGGCTCCATACCAGTCCCTTCCTCTAGATATATGTATATAGCACCGTATTCGCACTCTGACCGTGTAATACGGGTCCCTTCCTCTGTAACACAATATACACACACACACATACGCACAATATCGGCGCATCCAATTCCATAAGATTCATATATTATGCACATCATTCATATATGAAAGTAATAATACTCCCAATTAGAGTTTACCTGTTAGATTGTATTCTTATAGAAATATTCACACAATTTGCTTAATCAATACGTATCACCCATAGATATCATGCACATATATCAAGTAACATACACCCATCAGATTCATCTCAATCTTAATGACTAACAATATCAGCACATCCAATTCCATAAGATTCGTATATCATGCACATCATTATATATATAAAAGTAATCATACTCTCAATTAGTGTTTACCTGTTAGATTAGATTCTTATAGGAATATTCACACAAAATGCTTGATCAAAACATGTCACCTATGTATATTATGTACATAAATCAAGTAATATACACCCATCATATTCATATGAATCATAATGATTTCTTTCAGTAATATACATATCAATGCCCTTGTACACCATATTTCAAAATTCTATATTAAATGCAACACTTATTACAAAAGATGTGTCTAATTCTAAGCCTGCCTTACTATCCCTTTCATGATGAATATGAATTAAATATTGGTTCAGTGTCTAATACTCCCAAGACTATCCACGTTTAGTGTAAGTACCAATTTACCGTAATAGACAATCTTTTAACCATAAGGTGGTGAAACTATCCCTTTCTTGGTGAATATGAATTAAATATTGGTCTAGCAAGACTATTCACGTTTAGTGTAAGTACCAATTTACCACAATAGCCACTCTTTTGACCATAAGGTGGTGAAACTATCCCTTTTCCTTATAACATTGTATATGTGTATATATAATATGGGTACTTTCTATGTGATGCTCTAAATAGATTTTGAATAGAAGAATGACCATATTCACAAGGTTTTACATATACATAACAACCATAGATAGGAACATATGTATATATAGCGAATCCCCGTATTTCCCACTTTCAAAATTTTCTTTTACGGGATTTCTAAACATCCATTTTTACACCCACTTAATTTGGTCATCATCTCAGATAATCAGTTTATCCCCTTTAATTAGAATAATTTGAAACGTCACAATTACTGTTTCACTCATAACGTATTGCAAGACATTATACTAAATAAAAGAAAGGAGACTTAATAAGAATTGATAAGATGTAATAGATATGATTGAAAGTAATCATAAGTATGTCTTAAGTTTAGTTACATTATGGGACATATACTATCTGCATACAAAAGTATTACTTGCTCAAAGATTCTGGCTAGACGGATGAGTAAGTTGAGGCTATAAGGAAAAGAGAAAGTCTCATACATGCTTGTTAATTGAAATACAACATTCTTGATTTAGCGTACAATTTAATAAGGCCTAACAATCCGTTATTACTTAAATTCCTTTGATACAATGCAACTAGTGTGGCCGTAACCAAGATTATATATATCTATAACAACTATTCTCACTTATTCATGAATTGAGTTGGAACTGTTTGGATTCCCGCCTATACCGATCTTGATACTACCTATTCTATTATTCTGATTTCCCAAATTTTGATATCACACCAAGAAAATCTTTCTTTTCAACTAATGCTCATGCATATCTTATTAGTTAAATAGTATTCACTTTTCATCATAAATTTCATGTTCACTCATCTATCAATTTACCGTCAGCATAATTTAGTATGGACTGTTAATCTGTCCAATTATCAGTTAGTTAAAGTTGATAGAACTATAACATGTACGAGTAACTTCTGGCGTTTCAAAATTTTCACTGACTATATGTCAATAAATATTCTATTCATAGTCCAATTTATTAGGCCACAGAAGGGATTATGTGTTAAGGTGAAATATGTTTTTTGGAGTTATAACACAATAATTCCCTATTTCCAATAAGGCTAAAGCAAATTTGAGTCTGAGGATAATTGTCAACACACCGAGTGTATATGCAACACCGTTAATGAGACATTATTATAAATGGTCAATACTTTAATAAAAAATTATAATATACCTGCATTTATAACATGCGTTATTGGAAGAAAAGTGTTTAGTTCTAGGCTCAACACAATATGACTGTATATAAAATTCCAATAAATTTCACATAGATCTTACTTAAATATAAATTCATCGGGTTTGACCTCCCTAACAATAGAAGATGTTTTTATCATAACTCCTATTTTTGATATAAGAATAAGATGCAGAGACTTCCATTAGAAATTAGACTTACTAATCTTTCTAACGATATATTAAATGACCAGCTTCATTCGCATGAACAACCCTAATAAATAGAAAATCTTCTACACATTCAAAATTCTGCAACTCGGTATCTTCGACTAGCTTGTCATATTTCAGCGATAATTTTCAGCACAGACATTTGATTAGGACACCGTAAAAGCCTTTGGAAACTAGACTCGATTTAATTTCCAACGATATATTACATGACCTATTTATTTTAAATATCCTTGCAAAAGAAACCCCAAGTTTTAGGTTTTAAATCTTGACAGACTTTAACAGTTTTGTACTACTATATCAAAAGTGCTTCGAACTAAATAAATTCTTAACTTCTCCTTTTATTTCTTCACATAAATTAGATCATAAGTAAGTTATAAACTTAAGTATGTAGACTTTTGATCATTAGCAATTTCATAAGAACATTCATAATTCTAACACAACTTAATTTACCATTATCCTCTCTTTAAACCATCTCCAACTTCATAGTTTAAGTCATATCATAAAAATTTTCTTTTTATCTCACTAACATCACCAAGATCAATTTTGATCTGATTTCATAGTTATTATATAAGAATGGTAAGAGGCTCAACCATCACAAGTGTAAGAAGTTTCAAGAATTTCAATCTACACTAATGGTTAGGAGAGGTTTAAAACTTGATCTCACCCATAATTCTTTTAAGAATTGAATTCAATTTAAGAAGGAACAACACTGATCAAGAATTAATCTCACCTATCTCTCAAATGAAAGTTTCATCACCATCAAAGTAAGATATGAGATTGAAATTTCAAGGCTTGAGATCTAAATCAAATCTGCAAATTTATATACTCCCTCACTACTTGATATACCCTACTACCATGCAACCTATTTACCCATCAATTATATGCAATTGGATTTACTCATTAATCTTAAGATCAAAATTAGACCACTACATACTTCAATAAGTCATGAAATTTCAAGGAAAAATTTGCATGAATAGATCAAGAAAAAGCCCATTCAAAATCAAGAGATCAAGATCTAGGAATTTATGAAAAAAAGAAGAAAGAAACCCACTCACCTTCACCTCCAAACTCCGGCCCTGCGCCTAGCCGACCGCCACCTGGCCGCCGCCTGGCCGGCCGTCCCTTGGCCTGCGCGCGCGGATCTGGGCCAAGAGGAGAGAGGGAGGAGGAGAAGAGAAGAAAAAAAAGGGAGAGAAAAATAGAGAGGAGGTTGGATCTTGGGTTTTTAGGTTTTTTTTTTGCCATGGAAGAATCCTCTCTAGGAAGAGGATGAAGAGATGAATTCTCCCTTGACTCTTTTAAGATCCATACCCCCAAAATTTTATAAGTTTCTTTCATCCATGTGTCCAATCCCTTAAAACAAGAAGATCTAGGCCCTTGATCTCTTCTCCCACGCACACCTATTCCTCCACTAACAAAATATATAAATAAAATTATCATGGTTGTCTTTTCTGATAAATACATTTATTTCAAGTATAATATTAGTATATCTATACATTAAAGTACTAGTTACATAATAACTATGGTGTAAGTATATTCATACATACCACTTAACATTTCTAAAATTATTGAAATTCATTACACACTCAATCAACTTAATAACTCAAGATTTATATTATTAAATCAAAGTTTAATAATCTGGGGTGTACAGCAGATCTTGGAGCACAACATACTCATTATTGACATATGCGTTGTCAACCCACTCTATGCCATTTTCATCTCCTTTGCTGCAATGTGCGTGCTATTTTCTTGCAGGCAGGTTCTGCATCAGTGCCATCATTATCACTTTTGTTGTGCACTGATGTTGGAGGCATCATGGATGATCTAACATTACAGTGACCAACATTAGAAACACCAACATCAGAGGAACCAATATTAGAGGGACCAATATCTTCAATTCCATATGAGTACCTATATTTATAGAATATTCTTATTATAAAACTGATGCATGAGAAATTTCCGAGTATGAAAGTTGTTGAATTAGTTACGTGATTTACCATTTAGCACTTAGGTGCTCCGAAGTGCCCTGAAGACATAAATAATTCATTGTATTTGGATATGTCAGAACGTCCGCATGTGAAATGTGTGGTATAGGTGACATGAAGCCTATTAACTCATTATCCAAATCGAGCATACAAGAGAATTATCCTTGAACTTCAAGGAACTAATGGCTTTCATAAACTTTCTCCATATCGTATTCACAGACGGGTAAATCAAGCATAATCGTGTGTCTTCATCATCAACAATGACCACTGTTTGTTAATGTCCGTGTGCAACTGGCCACTTGCAAGTTATTTTAATCCGATAATCGCGTTGATTATTTTTTGAAAATTGATGAATTTTGTCTACCAATTCAAGTCGTGTGGTTTTCTTTCTCACTGATATTGGTTAATTGTTCCATCAAGGTATATTGGTTTATTCTTCCTATTAGTTTACCATTAAATCAACAAAGAATATGCATCTTTACATTAACATTGTACCTAGTTTGATATCAAGCAATATAATTCTTATTAGACCAATCTAACAAAATTATAAATATTTCAAACCGATCCAACAAATCAAACAAAATTTCATACTCAAGCTTGACAAAATTATATATTCTGTTTGACACGTGTATGTGACCTCCTTGAGATGCAATATGATATCATATAAAAAGCACAAAAACAATCTAACAAAAATATGATACACTACTTTACATAATGTATAAACCTAACGAGTACACTTCAAACTCCATTGAGCCTCTTTCTCTTTTCTGTAAAGTATATATTGGTCTTATACTAATTCAATAAAAATCATAAAAATCAAATTGTAACAAATTATCTTGGCGGCTCGGCTTGACGTGACTTGTTAGGAGTTGATTTTGATAAATATTTTTTGAGAGAGACTTATTTCTCTAATTATTTATTTAAATTAGTTTAAAAAAAAACCCCAATAAATAAACAAAACATTTCTTCCCCTCTATATCCTCCTCTCCCCCCTTCACTCTCGCCACCATCCCATCCTCGGCAAAACAATGGCATCCTCCTCCTCTCTCTCCCCCCTCTCTCTTCTTCTTCCTCCTCCTCCTCACCTCCCCATTAACAATACTAGTCGTCTCCTCGTCGAACCACACCTCCTACATAGTCTTCATGAATCCCGCCCACAGCAAGCCCTCCACCCACCCCACCCACTCCGACTGGTACTCCTCCCACCTCCAATCCCTCCTCTCCCTCACTGACGACGACCACCTCCTCCTCTACTCCTACTCTCGCTCCTTCCACGGCTTATCCGCCCGCCTCCAACCCCACCACGTCCCCCTCCTCCGCTCCTCCCCCTCCGTCCTCTCCGTCATTCCCGACCCCCTCTACTCCCTCCACACCACCCGCTCCCTACTTCCTCCACCTCCCGGACCTTCTGGGCCCCCCCCCGCCCGCCCCCCCCCCCCCCCGCGTCCCGCGACGACGTCATCGTTGGGGTGCTCGACACCGGCGTCTGGCCCGAGCACCCCTCCTTCTCTGACGCCGGACTCGCACCCGTCCCTTCCAGCTGGAAGGGCCGTTGCGAGGCCGGCGGCGACTTCACCCCTCAGCTTTGCAACCGATAGCTGATCGGGGCCTGCAGTTTCAGCCGTGGGTTTCATGCTGCCGCGGCTGCTGAAGCTGCCGAAGGTTCTGGGAGGAGGCAGGCTGAAAAGGAGTACGCCTCCCCCCGCGACCTTGACGGCCACGGGACACACACGGCATCGACCGCCGCCGGCATGCCCGTGGCCAACGCCAGCCTGCTGGGCTACGCGCCCGGCACGGCCCGCGGGATGGCGCCCGGCGCCCGCATTGCGGTCTACAAGGTCTGCTGGACCACTGGCTGCTACGGATCTGACATCCTGGCCGGGATCGACAGCGCGATCTCCGACGGTGTCGACGTTTTGTCGCTCTCCCTCGGCGGCGGCGGCAACTCTCCGTTCCCTCGCGATCCGATCGCCGTCGGCGCGTTCGCCGCGGTGCAGAGCGGGATCTTCGTCGCATGCTCGGCGGGTAATTCAAGCCCGGGCCGATCCACTCTGACCAACACTGCTCCATGGATTGCCACAATCGGTGCTGGAACCTTAGATCGAGATTTCCCGGCTTTCGCCGTTCTCGGCAATGGCGAGTTCACTGGAGTCTCACTCTATAGTGGAAAAGGAATGGGGAAGAGATCAGTCCCCATTGTGTACGGCAGCGGCCAGCTCAATGGCAACAACTCGAGCAAATTGTGCTTGCCAGGGACTCTAGATCCCAAATCAGTGAAGGGTAAGGTCGTGTTCTGCAACAGAGGAATCAATGCTAGAGTTGAGAAGGGCTTGGTTGTTAAAGACGCCGGCGGCATTGGGATGATACTAGCAAACACTGCCGCCAGTGGTGAGGAGCTAATGGCTGATAGCCACCTCTTGCCGGCGGTGGCGGTGGCGATGAAGGCGGGGGATAAGATCAGGGAGTATGTGTTTCGAACTGTTATGCGCCGATGACAACAACCCAAGAGGATCTCACAAATCTCCAAGCACAGAGAACACCCAAATAACACAAGAAGAAGACACAAATCGCAAACACACGATCTAACGAGGTTCGGCCTCAACGCCTACGTCCTCGGGGCAATTAGAGAGAGATTTAAGAAGATTACAATGCTAGCAGCCTCTTTGAATGCAAGAGAGCTCCAGCCTTTTCCTTTTCGCAGATCTTCTACAAGATACGACCCTAGAAATCAACATTAGGCTTAAATACCCAAATTTACGGAGCAGCAGATTTTCGCCCAAAACCGACTGTCGGTCGACCCGGCCGGTCGACCGACCTCCACCTCGGTCGACCCGCCTGGTCGACCGAATTCAACAGAGAGTTGGGCTGTTTACAGTCAGGGTCTTTCGGTCGACCGGCCGGGTCGACCGCCTAAGGCCCTGTGCATGTTGTGCATGTCGGTCGACCGGACCAGTCGACCGGCCAATCTGCACCTGCTGCTGTTGGCTTGTTTCCAGCTGTTGTTTTCCTTCGTCTTCGTCGTCGACTTCCTCGGCGATCACTCGACGACCCCTCGACGATTCTTATCAACTTCCCCGTCAGTAAACTCTCTCTTTCCAACAATTCTCCACCTCGGCGAAGATTTTTCCTAAAATCTGAGCGATCTCCAACGAACCCCAGTCCATCACCTGGCGAAATCGACACACGATCTCGGCGAAATCGACACACGTTCTCGGCTTGCGCGCACCGGTTGAAATCGACACACGATCTCGGCGAAATCGACACACGATCTCGGCTTAGAATCCTTGGCTCATCTATTCCTGGACAACATCGCACATGCCTTCCCTGCACTTCACCTTAGGAAAATTTTCATACCTGCCGATCACTAACTGTGGCTCCCTCTCCGCAACTTCATGACCTCACAAAGACTTACTCATGAGCCAACACTGACTCTCCAACTGACTAGCTCTATCTAGTCTACCTGTCTTCCACTGATGATCCAACCAAGTCTGCGTAGAGCCCACCAAACATCATCGGTTTCAACTGGATGCACACCCCTCCTTATGCAAGCTCAACATCTTCTCACCGGAAGATCACCTGTTCATCGAGACCACAACACCTCACCTCTCCGTGAAGTCCAACTGGCCACAACGCTTCACCTCTACGTGAAGTCTCTCCACCTCTACGTGAAGCTCCAAACGGCCACACCTCTTCACCTCTACGTGAAGATCCAAACAGCTTCTCAAGAACCCAAATAGCTTCATAAGAGTTGCATCACCAAATGGCTGCGCCTTTACGGCTGCCTACGTACCTTGCCCAAAGGATCAAGCCAACCGTAGTTCATTTAAATGAGCTCCATCAAGCTCAAGCACTTACACCACTATTTGCAGCAGTGAACCTGTCTGACCGAGTCATATGAACCTCTTCCCGACCATCATGGAGAACAACGGCCTTCAACTTCAGCTTGTCACGATCACAAGCTTGAGATTCATGCTTCTTTCCCCACAAGCGTGGTTCACCTTAGTTCCTATAGCTGCAAACAACTCGACATCCTCTGCAATGTCTTCAACCTGTTCAGCATCAACCTTGGTATCATGATCTCCACCCGGTGTCACCTCCGGTGAAGTCTCCCCTAATGCCGAACCAACTAGAAATGATGGAGTAGCATCAACCTCCACCCGCTGCGATCTTCCCTTGGTCTTCGTCCTCTCCACCTGCTAGAGACGATGGACTTCAACACTGAAGTCTCTCCAAAAGTGACATTTCTGCTCATCACGATCTTCTTGTCTTCGGGGTCCCACAACCTGTAGCTGTTTCCCTTGACGACCAAATAGACAAACTTCTTTGCTCGCGGATTCACCTTGCCATTCTTGGCACTGAAGTAGGCCGGACTTCCAAACTCCCGCAGAAAACAATGACCTTGAGCAACTTTCTCAGACCAAATGTCCAATGGAGCTTTACCTCCTATCGCAGTCGACCTGTTCATGAGATGGCTAGCGTACCCAGTCGCCTCAGCCAAAAACAACCTGTCTAATCCTGCATTAGACAACAACTGCCGAACCTCCTCCAGTAAGGAACGGACTATATCTTTAGCCAACCCATCTGTACCTGTTGTGAAGTGAGTTACAATACCTGTGTTCTGGCCAAATCGTAGGAATTGGTTCATGTCCCTTCCGACATTACCAATATGAAGCTCCTTTATCTTCGTACCTATCTGCCTCTCCATTTTCCTCTCCACTTCATCAACACATCTAGGGCTTCACCCCTTTGTCTCATAGGATATATCCAAACCTGCCTAGATGAAGAATCAACAAAAGAGACAAAGTACCTATGACCTCCAAGCGATACCGTCTTAGCAGGTCCCAATACGCACATGTGAACACAATCAAGAAGACCTTCATTGTGGTGAGTACTGGTGCTGAATCTCACCTTCTTCTTGTCCAGAACGCTGTGTCCACCTTCCAAATTACAGGTAACAGCACCTTCCATTTCCTTCTTTGCAGGAGCTTGCAAAGATTCTTCTTCTTCTGTCCGACCTTTCCCTGCCATATCCCCGGGCCAACATCATCTGAAGAACTCGAAGTCTCCACCTGATCTGTAATCGTACTACCTTTCAAGTTGTAAAGATTGCCTCGGCGGACGCCCTTCATCACCACCATGAGCCCTTGATCATCCTGAGATCTCCATCTCGAACAGATATCACCATGCCCGATGCTTCCAAAGTGCCAACTGAGATAAGATTCCTTTTGAGCTGAGGTACATACCTCACCTCCTTCAACTCTCGAACTATCCCATCATCCATCTTGATGCGAACTGTACCCATCCCTTCTATATTACACGGATGGTCATCCCCCATGATCGTGTAACATCCATCCAGCTTCTCAAAGCTAGAAAACCAGGCCCTGTTCGGGCACACATGATAGGTGGCTCCGCTATCCAAGATCCACTCAGCATTATCTGAGTTACTAACAGTAGGGGTAGTAACCGAGAGAGAGAACACCGATGAGTCATCATCCGATCTATCTGCCCATGCTAGATTCGTCTCGGTCTTTAACTCCACCTTTTTATCTTTGGCCTTCGGGCATTCTGCTTTCCGGTGTCCTAATTCCTTGCACAAGGCACACTGATTTCTCTTCAGATTTCTGAAGCCCGGCCTGGACTTCGATCTTCCTCTAACTTCCTTGCCCTTCCGCGATGAACTTCTGCCTCTTACTTCCAGTGCCTCCACCGATGAGCTTGACTGCGAAGGATGCCTCTCCTTCTTCCTCGTCTCATAACTCGACAGTGCAGACGACACCTCATCATAATCCAAGGTCTGTCTTCCATTGATGAAGGTCAGAGTGAATGTCTCATACTCCTCCGCCGGGAGTGAGTTCAGAAAGATGACCGCCTTATCTTCCTCATCTACCGTGACATCCACATTTACCAGATCTGTAAGAAGCTTCATATATCGGTTGATGTGCTCATTTACTGTGCTCCCCTTCTTCATCCGAAACTGATATAGCTTACTCTTAAGCTGCAACCTGGACTCTACACTCTTCGTCAAGTACTTCTTTTCAAGGGTTTCTCACAGTTTCTTTGCTGATATCTCATGTTGCACAAGGTATTTTATGTCTTGTGACAAGCATGAACGTATCAAGCCACATGCCGACCTGTTCATCTTCGCCCACTCTTCATCAGTGGTAGTGTTCTTCTTCTTCGCCAATAGGAGAGTGTCTTCGAGGTTTGATGCATTCAGTGCATCCATAACCTCGCATCTCCACATCCCAAAGTTATTTGTACCATTGAACTTCACCACGTCGATCCTCGGATGAGGATGCATGGTCTTAACAGAAGTACTTTCCTCTGCCATTGAGATTTCTGATCCTCTATCTATGCGGAAGAATAACCAACTAGAAATAGATCTCTACTCAGATAAAAATTGGATTTTTACCTGTCCCTTGAAACCCTAAATCGAGTTTCTCACCGGATCTACTCCACCACAGATTCCACGAGCCCTCCTTGCGTCCTTCTGAGATCGACACACGATCTCTATGAACACCGCTACCTATGATCTGAGACCGACACACGATCTCCACCGGATCAGATCTCGAGCCCTTCGAATCCTCAGAAATCCCGAGCGCAACCTGGGAGCTCTGATACCACTTGTTGTGCGCCGATGACAACAACCCCAAGAGGATCTCACAAATCTCCAAGCACAAAGAACACCAAATAACACAAGAAGAAGACACAAATCGCGAATACACGATCTAACGAGGTTCGGCCTCAACGCCTACGTCCTCGGGGCAATCAGAGAGAGATTTAATAACTATGGAAGAAGATTACAATGGCTAGCAGCCTCTTTGAATGCAAGAGAGCTCCAGCCTTTTCCTTTTCGCAGATCTTCTATAAGATACAACCCTAGAAATCAACATTAGGCTTAAATACCCAAATTTGCGGAGCAGCAGATATTCGCCCAAAACCCGACTGTCGGTCAACCCGGCCGGTCGACCGACCTCCACCTCGGTTGACCCGCCGGTCGACCGAATTCAACAGAGAGTTGGGCTGTTTACAGTCAGGGTCTTTTGTCGACCGGCCGGGTCGACCGCCTAAGGCCGTGTGCATGTTGTGCATGTCGGTCGACCGGACCGGTCGACCGGCCAATCTGCACCTGCTGCTGTTGGCTTGTTTCCAGCTGTTGTTTTCCTTCGTCTTCGTCGTCGACTTCCTCGACGATCACTCGATGACCCCTCGACGATCCTTATCAACTTCCCCATCAGTAAACTCTCTCTTTCAACACGAACCTGAAACCAATGGCTAAGCTGAGCTTTGGGGGGACTGTGCTTAATGTCCGGCCGTCTCCGGTGGTGGCCGCGTTTAGCTCGAGAGGGCCGAACACGGTGACGCCGGAGATACTGAAGCCGGATTTGATCGGACCCGGGGTGAACATCTTGGCTGGGTGGTCGGGGTCGATCGGACCGACCGGGTTGGCCAAGGACAGCCGGAGGTCGAAGTTCAACATTATGTCTGGTGAGCTTAAATACTTCTTCTCACAACTTGTTCTCACACAGTTCATGCTTGCCTGTTTTTCCAATTTGTTGGTTGAAATTTAGATTAATTGTTATGTAAATTGGTGAGTTATAATTCTCAATTACACTGTTTGTTTGGGGAAACTAGGAAGAAGTGGTGGGGTTTTGAACTGCAAGAATTAGTGTATTGGGAGTTTGTTAATTCAGGTGAGAATGAATTTTGGTTAAGTCTAGCATAGAAACTGGTAGGTCTAACAGTACAAGAGATTTTTTTTCCTCCTCCCATTCCAGTTAAATTGGTGCTCGGATTAAGGAGGTGGGTTAGTGTAAATCAAGTCTAATTGCATTGATTAAGATGTATTGGAAGTCTATTTTGATTGCATATTTGGTTATCAGTTATTGAAAGTTTTCTTGAGGGAATCAATTGGCAAGTCCCCTGCCCTGTGTATTCAACAATAGAACTAAATTAAAATGATATTCGTTTATCTGTTCATATTGGTAACTTCACATTACATGTCCATATAGGCCAGAGATTACCCTGTATTCACCTATTTTTGTTTTAAGCTTGAAATACACATTTGCCTTGCATCTGCATCCATTGGAAGAGAAACCTTAGCTTACTTTTCTTCTCCTCCTTCTAAATGCAAAGTGTGCTTCCATCCAGAGTTATTTTATTTTATTCTTCCTAATAATAGCAGGCGAAACTTCCACATATTTCTTTTAAAAGATTATGTCATACTAAAAGTTTTATTTTCATGTCACCTTTGACTTGTTTCTCTTTACATACATTCATAGATGTTTATGATACCTCTGGGTAGCTCAATTCCTTATGTAAAAGGGACTAAGGGGGCCAACCATGGATGGATCTTTAAGGAATTGGTGGAAGCTTTCTGTTCTTCGACTTACTGTACCTTGTCTAATACTGGTTAAAAGCTAAAAAGGTTATTTCTACTTTAAAAGGACTTCTTTTGCAAAAATGTTTGTGTGAAGAAAAGACAATGGCTACCCACCCCGTCAAATCCACTGTGCACCATAAATGAGTTTACTATGTGCTGATGCAAGCGATGACGCAAGCGACTGCATAGTGCCCCCAAGGTTTCTTATTAATAGGCCCTTCTGATTCATTTCAATGTACACACAAATTCAGAAATCAATAAGAATTCCTACTTCTACTCTGCCTCTAAAATTCTCTACTTTGGTGTTATATTCTCGGAGTTTTACAACACGTTATCAGCACGATCACTCTAGTCTGTCCCCAGCCTCTACCTCCGTCAGCTCAGGAAAAAGCCTACCACGTCAAATTTCTGCCTCCATTAGCTTAAGGTAAAACTTGTCACGAGCCTCTGCTTCCATTGCTCAAGGAAGAGTCCTATCACAAGTCCCAGCTTCTACCTCTACAATCTCAAGGTACAATTGGCAAGTTACTATACTTATGATATTCGTATAACACTACTACTATAATGAAAGGAGGCTCTGCCACCTATTTATAGAAATGTGATGTGATTACGAAAAACTGAATTATTATACTAATTATATTCATATAACACCATTACTATAATGAAAGGAGGCTCTGCCACCTATTTATAGTAAAGTGATGTGATTATGATATCTTTACTAACATCTAATTTGATGCTTGCGTGGATTAAACCCCAAGCTGCTAATATTATATACTTTATTATTCTGTTATTTATATATGTATAAACACCCACTGAAAGGTTTACCGAGTAGCGTGGTGTGCCAATATTTATTTCAATAATTATTGTTTATTAATTATGCCTGCAAAACACCCACCAAGTAGAGTGGCGTGCATATATTATAGCTCATAAATATATGTAGTACAATGCATTTATTTTACCATTTCCTTAATTACAATATTTAATTATATAAAATCTAAATTATTTTTCTCTCTCCCCAACGGCTATAAACCCCAACGGCTATATCCCCAAACGGCTAAAACCCCAACGGCTATAAACGGCTATTTTTCATCCTATAAATTGGTGAATTCTAAACCACACAACTCACTCCTCAATCTCTCTTTATTTCTCAAAAATTTTCATCATCTCCAGAAGCTTTGTGTTCGAGTTTTTCGCAAGATGCTTAGTCCAGCTTTGATGTTTCTTATTGCCGTCATCATCATCAATACTTCTTTCGTTTTCTTGGAGATATGGATCCAAGTGAATTGTACCCGTATCTTTTTATTTTAATGTTCACCTTCCCTCTTCTGCTTGTAGCTATTATGATTGACATGCACGTTTTCTTTGAGAAATAAAAATGTTGTGATTCTAATTATTTTATATTTTGTTATAGTTATCACCATGTCAAACTTTGCAAAGCTTGAGTTCGTTCCACTTGATATCACGGGGAGGAATTATATGTCTTGGGTTATTGATATTGAGATGCATCTTGAGTCAATGGGTCTCACTGAAACCATTAAGAAATAAACTCTACGACATTGCAAGATAAGGCAAAGACGACAATCTTTATCCGCAGACATCTTGATGAAAGTTTAAAATGTGAATATCTCACTGTAAGAGACCCAGGTGTCTTATGGAAAAATCTCAAAGAAAGATTTGATCATCAAAAGGAAGTTATACTCCCTGCCACCCGTGATGAATGGAATGCTTTGCGCTTCCAAGATTTTAAGAAAGTTAGCGACTACAACTCTGCAATGTTCAGAATAGTATCCCAGTTGAAATTCTGTGGGGTAGATATCACAGATGAAGAAATATTGGAGAAGACTTACTCCACATTTCATGCATCTAATATAACACTGCAACAACAATATAGGTTGTGTGGCTTTAAGAAATATTCTGAACTAATTTCATCTCTTCTTGTGGCAGAGAAAAATAATGAACTTTTGATCAAAAATCATCAGTCTCGTCCCACTGGTTCAGCAGCATTTCCAGAAGCAAATGCTGCATTTTCTAAAAATTATGGACGAGGATATAATTATGGATGCGGCCGTGGACGTGGTCGTGGTCGTGGTCGTGGACGTGGCCGTGGACGCGGTCGAAGTGGTTTTTACAACCTTTCACAGAATAACGCGATCCACAAGAAGCATCATGTAGAAAAACATGAAAAAGGAAAAGATGTTCGTGAAAGTTCTCTTCGGAATTCTGAAGATTCCTGTTATAAATGTGGCTCCAAAGGACACTGGTCTAGAGTGTGCCGAACACCGGAGTACCTTTGCAAGCTTTACAAAGCATCCTTGAAAGGAAAAGAGAAAGAAGTGAATTTCACTGAACATGATGATCCTATGGATGATTCAACTCATCTTGATGCTTCAGATTTTACTGATGATTTTGTTGATCTTCCAATCCATCATGATACTGGTGATAATTAGACATTTGATTATGTATTATCATATTTTGTTATTTGTAATCTTCAAATTTATCTTTGAATAAAATATTTCCCTTATAATAATATGTTTCAAATTTTATTCTTACCAAATTGTTTATTTTGCATGAAGCTTGATATGGATTATTCTAATGATGAAGTCAAGACCAAAAGTGGAGAGATTTGCATACCGGATAGCGGTACAACACATACTATTCTTAAACATAAAAGGTACTTCTCTGAATTAAAACCAACAAAGGCAATCATCAATACAATATCAGGTCCTGTAGACTTGATTGAAGGGACTGGTAAAGCCAGCTTTATATTGCCAAATGGAACAAAGTTTTTCATAAAAGATGCTTTGTTCTCACCAAAATCCAAAAGAAATTTGTTGAGTTTTAATGATATATATCTTCATGATATATGATACTCAGTCTGCAACTGAAGAAAATATGAAGTATATGTATCTTACTACTTATGTATCAGGAAAGAAGTGCATACTAGAAAAACTAGCAAAGCTTTCCTCAGGATTGCATTATACATATATAAATGTGATAGAATCACATATGGTAGTTAAAGAAGATACAGAGACAGTAACTCTGTGGCATGATCGTTTAGGTCATCCTGGTTCAATGATGATGCGAAGAATTATTGAGAATTCACATGGGCATACATTAAAGGGCCAGAAGATCCTTCAAGTTAGTAAAATTCTATGTGAGGCTTGTTCTCTAGGAAAATTAATCACAAGGCCATCACCAGCTAAAATAAAGACAGAATCACCTACATTTCTTGAACGTATCTAAGGTGATATCTGTGGGCCTATACACCCATTGTGTGGACCATTTAGATATTTTATGGTATTGATAGATGCCTCTAGTAGATGGTCACACGTTTGTTTATTGTCAACTCGCAATGTGGCATTTGCGAGATTTCTTGCTCAGATAATTAGATTAAGGGCAGAATTTCCTGATTATACAATCAAGAGAGTTAGACTTGACAATGCTGGTGAGTTCACGTCTCAGGCTTTTAATGATTATTGTATGTCGATTGGAATAGTTGTTGAACATCCTGTTGCCCATGTACATACACAAAATGGTTTGACTGAGTCGCTGATTAAACGCCTCCAACTTATTGCTAGACCATTAATAATGAGAACAAAACTTCCTATTTCTATATGGGGTCATGCAGTTTTACATGCTGCAGCATTAATTCGCATCAGACCAAGTGCATATCATGAGTACTCCCCTCTACAATTAGCATTTGGTCAAGAACCAAATATTTCCCATCTTAGAATTTTTGGTTGTGCGGTATATGTACCAATTTCTCCACCACAACGTACAAAGATGGGCCCTCAAAGGAGACTGGGAATATATGTCGGCTATGAATCTCCTTCTATTATAAGATATCTGGAGCCTAAAACCGGCGATGTTTTACGGCTCAGTTTGCCGATTGCCACTTCAATGAGGCAATTTTTCCAGCATTAGGAGGAGAAAAGAAACAGCTGGAGAAGGAGATTACATGGAGTGAACCATCCTTATTGCATTTTGATCCTCACACAAGACAATGTGAGACAGAAGTGCAAAAGATTATGCATTTACAAGAAATAGCAAATCAATTGCCAGATGCGTTCACTGATACAAAAAGAGTGACTAAATCATATATACCAGCTGTAAATGCTCCTGCTCGGATTGAAATCCCAAAAGGACAACCCGAGAATGAAGTCACTCATGAGTCTAAGACACGCCTGAAGCGTGGTAGACCAATCGGTTCCAAAGATAAAAATCCTCGAAAAAGAAAAGGAGCAGATAAGTACGATGACCCCAATGTGCAAGAATGTGTTCTAGAAGAAACACAAAATAAACAAGAATGTGTTCCAAAAGAAACACAAAATAAGACAAATCAAGAGATGAAAAATCCTGAAGATATAGAAAATCATGAAATCTCTATTGATTATGTCAATACAGGAGGATTATGGAATCGAAATAAGATGGAAAATATAGATGAAATATTTTCCTATTCCGTAGCATGTGATATTGTTAACGGAAGTGAGGATCCTGAACCAAGATCCGTCACTGAATGTCAAAATAGACCTGATTGGACAAAGTGGAAAGACGCTATACAGGCTGAATTGAGTTCGCTTAATAAGCGCAAAGTATTTGGGCCTATTATCCTCACGCCAGAAGCCGTGAGGCCAGTAGGATACAAATGGGTCTTTGTACGAAAACGCAACGAGAAAAACGAGATTGTGAGGTATAAAGCTCGACTTGTTGCTCAAGGTTTTTCGCAAAGACCTGGAATTGATTATGAAGAAACGTATTCTCCAGTAATGAATGCAATTACGTTTAGATATTTAATCAGCCTAGCAGTTTCTAAAAATTTAGAAATGCGTCTTATGGATGTTGTTACAGCTTATTTATATGGATCGCTTGATAGCGATATTTATATGAAAATCCCTGAAGGATTTAAAATGCCTGAAGCATTAAATTCAAAACCCAAAGAATTATATTCGATCAAATTGCAAAGATCGTTATATGAGTTAAAACAATCAGGGCGCATGTGGCATAATCGCTTAAGCGAGTATTTATTAAAAGAAGGATATGTAAATAATCCTATATGCCCATGTGTTTTTATAAAGAAAACAACATCCGGATTCATTATCATTGCTGTATATGTTGATAATTTAAATATTATTGGGACTCACAAAGAGATCCTAGAAGCAATGATATATTTAAAGAATGAATTTGAAATGAAAGACCTTGGAAAAACCAAATATTGTATTGGTTTACAGATTGAGCACTTTCAAAGTGGAATACATTTGCATCAATCAAATTATACTGAAAAGGTCTTAAAACGCTTTAACATGGATAAAGCAAACCCTTTGAGCACTCCAATGGTTGTTAGATCATTGAATGTGGAAAAAGATTCATTTCGCCCTCGCGAAGATAATGAAGAGGTTCTTGGTCCTGAAGTACCATACCTAAGTGCAATTGGAGCTCTTATGTATCTGGCTAATTGTACCCTACCAGATATAGCATTTGCTACTAACTTATTAGCAAGATTTAGCTCATCTCCTACACGGAGACATTGGAATGGTATTAAACATGTATTTCGTTATCTTCGAGGAACAACTAACTTTGGTTTGTTTTATTCCAGAGGATCAAAACAAGAAATAACTGGTTATGCAGATGCATGTTATTTGTCAGATCCACATAAAGCCAAGTCTCAAACAGGATATGTGTTCACATGTGGAGGTGCAGCGATCTCTTGGCGTTCACAAAAGCAGACACTTATTGCCACTTCTTCTAATCATGCTGAAGTCATAGCACTTCATGAAGCAAGTCGAGAATGTGTATGGCTAAGGTCTGTAACTCAACACATCCAAGAAACTTGTGGATTACCAGTCAACAGAGATCCAACAGTACTGTTTGAAGACAATGCTGCATGTGTCGCTCAAATGAAGGAAGGATTCATCAAAAGCGACCGTACCAAGCATATACCCCAAAGTTCTTCTCATTCAGCCAAGAGCTTGAAAAGGATAAGAAAATTAATATTCAGTATATCCGATCAAGTGATAATGTGGCAGATCTCTTTACAAAGGCGCTTCCCCCTACAACTTTCAGAAAGCTTATTCATGATATTGGGATGCGTCATAAGCGAGATTTATGAAGAAGAAATACTTATGTCAACTTGAGGGGGAGCTTACGTGGCTGCACTCTTTTTCCCTTACTATGATTTTGTCCCACAGGGTTTTCCTGGTAAGGTTTTTAACGAGGCAGCATAAAACACGTATACGGAGATGATGTACTCTTTTTCCCTTCGCTATGGTTTTGTCCCACTGGGTTTTCCTAGCAAGGTTTTTAATGAGACATCATGTATGGTGGATAGCCAAGGGGGAGTGTGAAGAAAAGACAATGGCTACCCACCCCGTCAAATCCACTGTGCACCATAAATGAGTTTACTATGTGCTGATGCAAGCGATGACGCAAGCGACTGCATAGTGCCCCAAGGTTTTCCTATAAATAGGCCCTTCCTGATTCATTTCAATGTACACACAAATTCAGAAATCAATAAGAATTCATACTTCTACTCTGCCTCTAAAATTCTCTGCTTTGGTGTTATATTCTCGGAGTTTTACAACAGTTTGGTGGTTGTCCCAAATTTTCTTTACATTGGCCTGACACTGGACTATTCCAGCAACCGTTTTTTAAAAAATAATTTACCTTTTGAAAGTTTCTGTATGAATTTTCAAAAGCTTGATAATCATCATTTGAAAAATTTCTGTTACACTCTATGCCTATATGGTGTTAACTGGAATTTCTTATAAGGCCCGCTCTTCATCCTTGTGGATGCTTAGTCGAGGGAAGATTTTACTATAGACGGCGCTTATATGACAAACATTAGCGCTTTCTTTGTTCACAGTGTTCTCTATACATATTGTTTCTTTTATATATATATATATATATATATATATATATATATATATATATATATATATATATATATATATATATATATATATATGAGAGAGAGAGAGAGAGAGACTTGTGTCATTCTGGAAGAATTCGAGACCGAATTCTTCTCACTCAAATACAACCCTACGACATTTGAATACAATATCTATTTCATTGAAGTTGATTTATATTATTTCAAGTATCTATAAATAAAAAATAAAGTATTTTAAATACTTTTTGCCCATGCATAAAATAAGAAAAAAATGGACGGCTTAAATAATGAGTTGATTAGTTTAACGGTGTAAAACATTTGAAACCTAATAAAAATTAGTTTGTAGGTTTTTTAAATGTTTAGATCATGATCAAATGGCCGGATCGAGAATTTGTATGTCCAAAGATATAGATATAATTAACTTACTACTTTCGGCTGTCCATTTTGCGATGCTTGATGGATGAGCAAAAAGTATTCAAAACACTTGATTTTTGATTTTTAGTTACTTTAATTAATATAGATCAACTTCAACAGAGTGAATTTTGTATTTGAATGTCAGATGTTGGTATTTGAGTGGAAAAGATTCGGGCTAGAATTCTTCTGGAATGACACAAGTCTATCTCTCTCTTATATGTGTGTGTTCCCCCAAGGTGGCCTAGTGGCAAGTCATTGGGTTTACTCCTCAAGTGGCTTGGGTTCAAGGTCCTTAGTGGACATATTTCGCTCCCGAATTTCGGCTCGCGATTTACCTTAAGCGGGGGCTATAGGACCCATGGGATTAGTCGGGGGTTCACACTTATTGTCTGCATTGTGGCCCCAAATACCTGACGGATTTCAAAAATAAAATAATATATATAGTAGTGATCCAGTTAGAAAGCTAATTTAGGTGAGAGGATTGAAAGGGAGCACATGAGCCATTGGATTATCTTTGTGTGGTTGAGAGTAATTTTTAGGTTGGTTAAGTTAGTTTTGGTTGATTAATTTAGTTTTTGGGTTTTAGTTTTATTTTCTCCAAATTTAATCTCAACCACCCAGAAACTAATCCGACGGTTCTTATGCTCCTTTCTCATCTTCTCACGTAAGTTAACTTTCTCACCGGATCACTATTATATATATGTATAATATACACACACACACATATGAATCTGTACCTCAGCCGCCAGCTGAGAGAAACTCTCTCAACTGGCACAACATGGTTGAATTTCAACCACAATTTTTGGTGCTGATACCATAATCGCAGTTTTTTATGAGGACTGTGATTAAGTCGAGTATTTTTATGAGAATTGCTGTCATGATCGCAGTCTTTTTCTGAGGACTGCTACCATGGTCGCAATCCTAATTACACTGAAAATATATGATTTTTAGGACTGCGACCATGTCACAGTGTACTGCGACCATGTTGCAGTAAGTTGCGATCATATTGATGTGACAGCTGAGAGAGTGTCTCTCAGCTGACGGCTGAGGTATATATATATACATGTTCGCGGAGGTTGGCCGAGTGGCGTGGCCACTTGGGTTCCTCCCAAGTGGTCACAGGTTCAAAGCTGCCCCTTGGCGGATTCGAGTAGTAAGGCGCTGGGTGTACTCCCTAGCAATCGCTTGCTTGGATCCGTCTCGTGGACACCTTGGGATTAGTCTGGAGGTTGGATAACTACTAAGATTTATCTGTGATAGAGGGGGGCGCTCTGGAATACCCTGAAACTTACCTTTCCAATATACATACACCCCCCATATATATATATATATATATATATATATATATATATATATATATATATATATATATATATATATATATATATGAAAATATTCTAGTAAGAACTGGGCTCACAATAAGTTTCGTGTGAACTCTACAGTGAGCTACACCATAGATGATCTGAATCGTTCATCCTGATCTACATATTCAAATTAGGCTAATAATGAAAAATTATGCGATTTCATACCTTTTACCCACACATTAAGTGGTTACACAAAATATGTTATATTAACCGTAGAAAAAAAGATGTCATTTGATGCTGATAATTTTGGAGAAGGAGAAAATTTATGTATATTATTCATAAACAATTACATAAATATATAGATGCAAGAGAAGAGGAAGTTGTTGGCCCAAAGCCTTCCACTCTAGTTTTGATGATGACTCACTCATGTAGTTATGTTTACTAATAATCTTGTGTTTCTAAGTTTCAGATCATTAGCAGGTTATTAGTTTTGATGATTAGCTTCAACAAGGGTTTTGGAAGCATATCATGGTGATTCCGGTGCCAAAGCTTCAAGATTATACCTTTGCACTTGGAAGATCACGGTTTGGGAGCTAGTCTACTTGAAGATAGAAGATCTACAAGCAAGACTTAGGTATCCTAGTTTAGATAGAGTTTTTAGATCCATTTGTAAAGCTTAATTTAGTTGATATGCTCAAGTGCACAACACACAAGTTTTATGTTTTGATATTTGGTTTTCATGAATAGTTTGATCAAAACAAGTTTTCATATTCTATACGTATAGTAGATGATTTCTTTCTATACATACATGCGTTAACCTTCAAGATAAACTTATTTTGATATTTCTATTCATGTTTGGAAAATCATGTTTGATAAAAATACATGTTTGGTTTTTGATTGAATCGGTTTTGGATTTCAAGGCTTGACACCCTTCTATAGTTATTATCATAACTTTTATTTTTATATTCAAATAACATGATTTAACTTTCATCTCAAAGATAACTTTCAGATCTAAATTTCTTATTTAATAACCATTTCCTGATTCTAATTTTAAAGTTGTCAAATATTTGGTTGAAATCTGTTCTTGTTCTGAAAACAGTTTACAGTTTCTGTTTTGATACCTTTTAGTATTTTATTGATAACTTTTAATTCTGAATTGATATTGATTTGATTTAAGTTGCATTAGAAAGTAGACTTCAATATCTACAACTTCATCCTATATACTTATTTCCAAATTCGAACGTTTTAGACCTCAAAAATGCGTTCCAACCTGACCTATTTTTGCTGTCTGCCAGGTTGGGCCAGTCGACTGGGACAGTCGACTGGGCCAAGCGGCCAGTCGACCGACCAGTCGACCGGACGTGCACAAAACTGTGCACGTCGGCCAGTCGACCGGCCAGTCGACTGTACTGAAACAGGTTTGGTCTCGGGTTGTTACCAGTCGACCGACCAGTCGACCGGCAGCTGTCAACGGTCAAAAATAGCCGTTGGACGGTCGACCGGCCAGTCGACCGACCGCCTGTCAGGCTGACACGTCAGCCTAACGGCTAGTTTTGTATAGGGGCTATATAAACCCATTGTTGGAGTTTTTGGTTAAGATTTTTGTGCTAGTTTTTCCAGATCTTTTTCATTGTTTTAAAAGTGTTTTCAAAAGAGTTTAAGTGCTAAAAGTGATTCATCTTTATTTGTTTTGTGTTTTTGGAAAATCAAAGAAAATAGGATTTGGGATATTGTGTTGATTTTCATTCTATATCTTTTGGCAAGAATTTTCCCAAGTATTTTTCTTTGTTGCTTGTTTCCAAAACACTTAGTTTCCACTTGAGCTATATCTTCTATCCTAAGTTATTAGGATCTTTGTTTTGTGTGGAAAAAGAAAAGAGAAAAAGAAAGAGAAGTGTTTGAGGTTGTTGTTGTAAACCTCTTTATTGTAAAACACCCTTGTTATTTGTGAATCCCTCTTAGGTAGAGGTGATCGGGTGATTGAGTTGTTGTGAGCCTCTTCGGTAGAGGTTGTGGGTTTGTTGTATTTCGGCTACGGGCCGTATACCTCTTCGGTAGAGGTGTGGATTGTGGTTGTATAGCCTCGGTGGCTTTGTAAGGTTGAGAGAGGAGTTTGGTACTCCTATAGTGGATTGGGAAATCCTACACGGTGGTGTAGGCGGGGATGTAGAGCTAGGGGCTCGAACCTCGAAACACATCTTGGTCTTTGCGTTTGATCCAATTTCTCTCAACTCTACTCTTTTTAACATTTGTGCAAGCATCATCCATTCATATCATCATATATACTTGCTTGTGTTTTGAGCATTGTTTCATATTGCCTTGCATATATTTCTATTGCAATTCATCTATACTTGCTTGGCTTAATTGTGTGCATTGTATTGCTATATCCTTGATTGCTTGGATTGCTTGTGTGTGTGTGCCTAACTTATACTCATCCAACAAGAGCTTCACATAACACCTCAACCCATTTTAAGGGGAATCAAGAGGAGTTAGTTCAGAGCCTCGCAAGGGAATTCGGCTACACTTGTTGAATTGTATTAGTTTGTCCAACACTTGCATTAGCTTCCGCTTTTAGAGCATTAGAGTTTGCATTTAGCCTTAGATTAGCATTTACACCTATTCACCCCCCTCTAGGTGTACTTTCAATTGGTATCAGAGCTAGTGCTCCTGATATTAGGCTTAACATCCTAGGAGTGATCCATTTGCTTGCTAATCTCTTGTTTGCATAATACTTGTTTGCATACATTTAGTTTATCATGGACTTCATGACCCCACCTATGTATGATGCTTCCAACATTCTGTTTGGAAGACTAGAATGTCCATTTACCTTCAAACCCTAGGTTTACATACTTTCCTTGCGGCTACCAAGAAATGCTATCTTGGTAACCTCATTCATATAGGGGCCAATGCACAAGCCCTTGAGGCTATTAGAAGCACTTTATCTAAAGATTATCTTTACATGTTTCTAATATTGATTCCGCTTTTGTAGTGTGGAACAAATTGACAACCACAACCACCACCTCCGAGCTTCAAGTGCCAATTCAACTAGAGGAGGAATCTAGTGAAGAATCCGATTCTCAATGCTTCATGGTCCAAGGGAATGACTCCCTTGAGGTACATTCGGAACCCCACTTAGATTGTGATGATAGTGCTAGTTCTTCATGTGATGACAATATTGATTCCCATGCCTTAAATGAAGAACTTTCTATTGTGTGTGAAAAATTAATTGAAAAGTATAAGATTTTGAAAAAGAAAAGTCTAGGAATTGAAAATGAAAACAAGTGTTTGCATTCTAGACTTGATAATGTTTTACAAGAGAAGGATGAGGTTTCTAGTGAATGTGACTCACTTAGATCTCAACTAAGTCTTGCACTTAAAGAAAATGATTTTTAAAGTCTAAAAATAATTGTGAAAATGCCTTGAAAAATAATGATACTTTATCTTCAAAGGTAGAATTTGTTTTAAAAGAAAATGAGACTTTAAAAAGAGAAATTGATTTCATTTCAAAAGAATTAGAAATTTGTTTAAGTAAAAATAATTCTTTGAAAAATGATATGTCTTCTCATGTTTGCCATGCTAGGGTAGTATCACACACTTCACCTATTGCATGCCACACCTCTTCTTCAATCAACAATGATATATCCATGCTTAAGAAGAGAGTAGATTGTTTGGGCTCCACTATGAGCCAATGTGCCATGAATCATACACGGTTGGAAACTTTGCTTCGAAAGAAACAAGTTCCATCTTTTATGCATGCACACCCTCCACGGCATACACATGCTCCTCACGGACACCATCAACACATGTATGCTCATGTGTACACATGTACACATTGTGGTCGTAATGGCCACCTTGCTAAATTTTGCTTTGATAGATTAAATAATGTAAATTTAGCAAATAAGTTTGTTTGGGTTAGAGAAAGGACTAACCCCCATGGACCCAAGAAGGTATGGGTACCAAAGACCACCCCTCCAATTTTTGATGTAGGTGTGGGGTCTCACATGACGTGAGAGTGTTGACACCTTGGAGTGGATGCGTTCCGGACTTAAAGGAAATCATATGGATGCATCACTTTCAAGGGAAGAGTTGGTGGGAGGACCACCTTATTTTGGAGAATTAGAGAAGTGCCCTCATCGGTTTTGGTATAAATCTCTAACTCTCATATTATTTGTTTACATGCTTTTATGATTCATTATTTATAGCATGTCTCATTTGTTTAAGCATATTTTTGATGTCTTTGGATTAGTGTGTAAATTCCATGATTATTAGATCCATGACATACATGTATAGTATTTGAGACACATATGCTCACTTGAATTCATATTTAGTGTTCTCACCGTTTGTTTAGCTATAATGTACATCATGAATCTAATACATGTGAATTTACATAGTAATCATGTTTTAGTTTTATCATGATGTTCTTTTATGATTGTTTTAATGTTTCATGTGGTGATAACATGTTTAAATGTAGATTTTATCAAAACTTGCATTATACTTGTACAAATAGTGAACTACAATTGTTTCTTATATGCTTGTTCTTCATGCTCACTTGTATTCACTATATGCACACGTATGAGCTAAGTTTTGATGATTCGTTCATTTGCACTTGTTATGTCCATTTGCATGTTTATGTATTTTAGAATTCAAATAAAATAATTTTTGATGAATCTTATATGTGTTTTATTTAAAAATATGGTATTCATGTTTGTTTTAATGCTTCATGACTTGATTACATGTTTAGATGTTAGTTTTCATTAAGACTAGTTGTATACTTGTACATATAATGGGAAACAAATTAATCTTTATATATGTTTGAGCTTGAATGCATATTTGTACCCATTAGATGTGCTAGTATAGTCTAGTTTTGATGATCCATACATTTTAGACTTGTATTCATATTTTTGGATTTATAAGAGTTTTTATTTCATGTATATGTTTATTTTGCCAAAACATTAAGATATACATGTATACCTCTTGAGTCATTTGCCTTCAATGCAAAATCTATTTATGGACTCAATTGTGTTTAGGGATATGTATGTATACTTAGTGTAGTGACAATTCATACATATACCTTGAAATGAAATTGATTTTGGATGAAAATTTAGTTTTTCATGTTTCATGTATTATAAGTTTAACCTCATGTATATGTCTTTCTAGTTCAAACTAATCTTATACATATACATCCTTTTTGAGCCACGTGCCTTCATGCATATACTTTAGTGGACTCGTTGAGTTTTGGATATGTATGTATATTTTAGTTTGCATCAGACATACATATGCCATTGAAGATTAAACTAGTTAGTTTTATGATTTTCTAATTTTGATGTTTAAAGGAATAATTGAGTTTAATGAAATATTTTTCATGATTATGATCTTCACATTTTATTTGTACACTCATATCTATTACTCATGTTTTGTTTCTCATGAGTTGTGCTTAATTGATTAGAGTAATAATTATTATGTGATTTTCATTTCTATGAAAAATAATCTTGTTTTATTCCTTGCTTGAAGGATTTCATACTAGTTTACAAAACTTTTCATTTTAACTAGTTCGGATTCTTCTTTGTGATATGAGATATACCATACTTATTATTGTTAATTCAATTGGTATCATTGAACTCTTTCAATTGGTATCAATTTGATTTCTTTATGTATACTCATATTTGTTGATTTGTGTATGTATGCTTACAACTTGGTATCATCTATTAGTGATTGGTACTCATTTTATCTTCATACACATTTACATGTTTATTTGTGCTATTATATTTCTATATCTTAAGCACAAATATTGTTTATGCTAGTGCTTGTGACTTAATTTTATTTCAATTGATTTAGTCTTTCAATTGATACCTTAATCAAGCCTAAGCATGTTTTTAGTTAGTATTTCATAAAGGGGGAGAAAATTTGAATTTCTTATTTCAATTGGTATTTGATTTTCACTCCCACACTTTATGACTTTAAAAATTGAATTTGAATGAAATATATTTTCAATTTGGTATCATTGGTATGCTTGCTTATCAATTAGTATCAAAATGTTTTAATATGTTAAAACATGTAACAATCAATAAAAAAATTATGATATGTATTTTTGACTCTCTTTTATGATTACATGACTTTGTTTCTATTGGTATCTAGATGCACTTTATTGACATATTTTTAACTGATATCAATGTTTTGATTTTTAACCCTTTATTGATTCTTGGTTTAGAACAAAAAGGGGGAGAAGATTTTGTATTGTTTCGAATGTTTTGATTACCCCTTCTTGATTTTTTTTTTTTTAACAAAAAGGGGGAGAAAAATTTGTTTTTATGTTTTTTACCCTTTGTTGATGATTGACAAAAAGGGGAGAAGAATTTGTGTTTTGTATTTATATATGCATGTCTTCCTTGTGTTTGCATATATGTTTGGTTGTTTGCTTATTTTAATTGGTATCTAGAACATGCTTTATGTTGAATATTCCATTAGTATTTAGAGCACCATGTTTATATGATGCATGAGTTAAGGGGGAGCTTCTTTGAAGCTTAACTTTAATCCATGCATATATAACTCCATGAGTTTTGTCATCATCAAAAAGGGGGAGATTGTTGGCCCAAAGGCCTTCCACTCTAGTTTTGATGATGACTCACTCATGTAGTTATGTTTACTAATAATCTTATGTTTCTAAGTTTCAGATCATTAGCAGGTTATTAGTTTTGATGATTAGCTTCAACAAGGGTTTGGAAGCATATCATGTGATTCCGGTGCCAAAGCTTCAAGATTATACCTTGCACTTGGAAGATCACGGTTTGGGAGCTAGTCTACTTGAAGATAGAAGATCTACAAGCAAGACTTAGGTATCCTAGTTTAGATAGAGTTTTTAGATCCATTTGTAAAGCTTAGTTTAGTTGATATGCTCAAGTGCACAACACACAAGTTTTATGTTTTGATATTTGGTTTTCATGAATAGTTTGATCAAAACAAGTTTTCATATTCTATATGTATAGTAGATGATTCTTTCTATACATACATGCGTTAACCTTCAAGATAAACTTATTTTGATATTTCTATTCATGTTTGGAAAATCATGTTTGATAAAAATACATGTTTGGTTTTGATTGAATCGGTTTTGGATTTCAAGGCTTGACACCCTTCTATAGTTATTATCATAACTTTTTATTTTTATATTCAAATAACATGATTTAACTTTCATCTCAAAGATAACTTTCAGATCTAAATTTCTTATTTAATAACCATTTCCTGATTCTAATTTTAAAGTTGTCAAATATTTGGTTGAAATCTGTTCTTGTTCTGAAAACAGTTTACAGTTTCTGTTTTGATACCTTTTAGTATTTTATTGATAACTTTTAATTCTGAATTGATATTGATTTGATTTAAGTTGCATTAGAAAGTAGACTTCAATATCTACAACTTCATCCTATATACTTATTTCCAAATTCGAACGTTTTAGACCTCAAAAATGCGTTCCAACCTGACCTATTTTTGCTGTCTGCCAGGTTGGGCCAGTCGACTGGGACAGTCGACTGGGCCAAGCGGCCAGTCGACCGACCAGTCGACCGGACGTGCACAAAACTGTCGGCCAGTCGACCGGCCAGTCGACTGTACTGAAACAGGTTTGGTCTCGGGTTGTTACCAGTCGACCGACCAGTCGACCGGCAGCTGTCAACGGTCAAAAATAGCCGTTGGACGGTCGACCGGCCAGTCGACCGACCGCCTGTCAGGCTGACACGTCAGCCTAACGGCTAGTTTTGTATAGGGGCTATATAAACCCCATTGTTTGGAGTTTTTGGTTAAGATTTTTGTGCTAGTTTTTCCAGATCTTTTTCATTGTTTTAAAAGTGTTTTCAAAAGAGTTTAAGTGCTAAAAGTGATTCATCTTTATTTGTTTTGTGTTTTTGGAAAATCAAAGAAAATAGGATTTGGGATATTTGTGTTGATTTTCATTCTATATCTTTTGGCAAGAATTTTCCCAAGTATTTTTCTTTGTTGCTTGTTTCCAAAACACTTAGTTTCCACTTGAGCTATATCTTCTATCCTAAGTTATTAGGATCTTTGTTTTGTGTGGAAAAAGAAAAGAGAAAAGAAAGAGAAGTGTTTGAGGTTGTTGTTGTAAACCTCTTTATTGTAAAACACCCTTGTTATTTGTGAATCCCTCTTAGGTAGAGGTGATCGGGTGATTGAGTTTGTTGTGAGCCTCTTCGGTAGAGGTTGTGGGTTTGTTGTATTTCGGCTACGGGCCGTATACCTCTTCGGTAGAGGTGTGGATTGTGGTTGTATAGCCTCGGTGGCTTTGTAAGGTTGAGAGAGGAGTTTGGTACTCCTATAGTGGATTGGGAAATCCTACACGGTGGTGTAGGCGGGGATGTAGAGCTAGGGGCTCGAACCTCGAAACACATCTTGGTCTTTGCGTTTGATCCAATTTCTCTCAACTCTACTCTTTTTAACATTTGTGCAAGCATCATCCATTCATATCATCATATATACTTGCTTGTGTTTTGAGCATTGTTTCATATTGCCTTGCATATATTTCTATTGCAATTCATCTATACTTGCTTGGCTTAATTGTGTGCATTGTATTGCTATATCCTTGATTGCTTGGATTGCTTGTGTGTGTGTGCCTAACTTATACTCATCCAACAAGAGCTTCACATAGCACCTCAACCCATTTTAAGGGGAATCAAGAGGAGTTAGTTCAGAGCCTCGCAAGGGGATTTCGGCTACACTTGTTGAATTGTATTAGTTTGTCCAACACTTGCATTAGCTTCCGCTTTTAGAGCATTAGAGTTTGCATTTAGCCTTAGATTAGCATTTACACCTATTCACCCCCCCTCTAGGTGTACTTTCAGAAGTTAGATAAGAAAGCGAGTAGTGAGATAAAGGTATCTAAACACCCACTCAAAACTCACGGTGGATCAAACATCATAGTTTGAACAAGACTGCGTGAAATTGATGAAAGGTTTGCGTCTTGGTGATCGAGATCGGGGCTAGATGGCGCAGCGGCTGCATAGGGCATAGGCGACGACAGTTGACACGCGCATACAAGACGAGAATGTCGATAAACGAGAACGGGATGTCGATGAACGAGACGAGATGCGGGCAGAATTAGCCACGCAGGGCAGAGGCGATGACCGTTGACACGTGCAAAATGAACGAGGACAGACGTAGAAGAGCTCACAGGAACTCGACTACGTGTATTGTGCAGCAACTTGAGAGACGACAAGATCCGAGGCAAGCAGCTACAACAAGATTTTGAGATCCGAGATGGCGAGATCCGAGATGGCGACGAGATCTTAGGCACGTGGCGATGGCGAAATCTGAGAGGTAACAGATGTCGAGATCCAAAAGAGCGATCGTGAAGACGATGCAGAAAGCTTTGATATCGCATAAGGTGAAAGTGGTCCGCTGCTAGGCATATCCTATACGAGCGCAACGCAGCGCAGGCTCGAGAACACCGAGAAAACTTCGATCAGTAAAGATTTTTTTAGGGGCTCTGGTACCATGATAATTTGGAGAAGGAGAAGTTTCTGTATATCATTCATAAATCAATTACATCAATATATATATATAAGTAAAGAGAGAGCAGTTAAATAAGAAAGCGAGTAGTAAAATAAGGATATCTAACACCCATATAAGAGAGAGTAGTTAGATAAGGAAGTGATTGATAAGATAAGAGTATCTAATAGATGCATAAGTAAAAAAGTTTGGAATCATGTTATTTTTCATTTGTAGCATAATTTGAGTATGTAGATTAAGATGAATGATTTGAATCATCCATAGATTGACTCACTGTGGAGTTTGCACGAAGCTTATTGTGCGCCTGGTGCTAACTAAAATACTTTTTACATCAAAAAAAAAAAAAACTATTGCTCATAGAAAATCACTACTAGTCTCTCATCAAACTTCCTCAAAAGTTTATTAAATTGAGAAGCGTTTTTTAGCATTATATCCTTTAGTCACAATGTGTATTTGGATTACTTAGGTCTTCACATTATTAAGAAGTTAACCCTGAGAATCTGGTGCACAAAAACCTTATTCGGGTTTAGGTTTAGAAATATCCCAGCTTGATCTTCTGCTGAATCATTCTCAAAAGTCAATTTTATTATAGCTAATAATTCTTCCCACAACAAAAGAATTTTGTTGTAATAACAATGATACAAAATCTGCTTGTGATGATCAAACGGAAAGGAAGATGAATATGCAAAACATGGCAAATTTATGCTAGTATGAATAATATTGTTGACTTATCTAATGATCCAATATAATGAATACAGGAACATCCATGTCATGCCCGCACATCAGCGGCGTCGCTGCCCTGCTGAAGGCTGCGCACCCTGACTGGAGCCCGGCGGTCATCAAGTCCGCCTTGATGACCACCTCTTACACCATAGACAACACCGGCTTCCCTCTGCGCGACACTGCAGGAGGCTCCATCGCCACCCCTCTGGCCTATGGCGCCGGCCACGTGGACCCCCAGAAGGCCCTCTCGCCCGGCCTTGTCTATGACGCGACAACCCAAGACTACATCGCCTTCCTCTGCTCCACCGGCTCCAATGCTGAACAAGTCCAGGCCATCTCCAAGAACCCCAATGCCACCTGTCCAAAACGGTCAACAAGCCCGGGCAATCTCAACTACCCGTCCTTTTCGGTTGTTTTCACTCGTAGACGGTCGCGTGTGAAGTATGGCAGGGAACTGACGAACGTTGGGCTTGCTGTATCGTTATACAGGGTTAACTACAGCGCGCCAGCTGGTGTCAGTATGACAGTGAAGCCGGCGAAGCTCATGTTCAGAGAGGTTGGGGACAAGTTGAGGTATAGTGTTACTTTCACTTCGAAGAAGGAGTGGGAGTTCCTTCGAATATGGCCTTCGGTTGGATTGAATGGAGCAATACTGATCATCGAGTTAGGAGTCCAATCTCCTATTCTTGGAGAGCATTTTGAATGACAGTTCAGTTTTCTCAAAATAGTTTCATCTTTGAATCTGTATAAGATTTGAACAATAGGAGATCACTTCTTGTAATTGAGATATTGTTGAAGAAATTGCTTCATACTAATGGCTTGTTAGCTCAGCCTGTATGCTTATTTTTCCAACAAACGAATGATTGATGAATGGGCCTTCAAAGCAAAGATCATGTCATTTTTAGAAGTGTGATTCTAATTTTTTTTTTTGGGGGGGCAATCAGGATGTAAGATTGACATTATTGAGATGAAATGAGAAAACAGCAAATTGGTAACTTGTTGAATATTTGGCGATTACGTTTCAATTCAATAGAGAACATACATGAAATTATGAAAGGAAGTAGAACAATGAATATACTTAGAACCCACAATGAATGTGCTTATTAATTAGAACAATGCAATTTTCATTGTTGTCATCACCATTGAGATGATTAAGACAATCAAAACCACGAGGCTGCAAGCCATGGTTGTATTTTGTGCTTGTGTGATATTAGGAGGTGTAATGCTCTGGGATTTATGAGATGAAATTGGAATGTGGTTTGTTTTATAATTAGTTACAATTTGCACTAGTTGGCGCACGTATGAGAATTTGTGGCACTTTCCTTTCTTTTGGGTTGAAAGTTGGGATTCAATTGACCATTTCATTGGTTGTAAAGAATTTCCAATTAAGAATAATACAATGATTAGCTAGTTTCTTCTTAGTTTTTTCTTTTACGAGAAATTTTTAGGTTTTAATATTTTCCTGCTTTGAGTAAAAGAACGCAATGCAGCCACCATATTCTGTTAATGGGTGAATATTAAAGCAGAACATAATTTACTGTCCCCCCATGTGATCATACGGTAAGCTGTTGAGTTTGCTCCCTAATGTGCGTTCAAATCTTATACTAAAGAATAGAGGAAAAAATGTGTATAAGCCCCTATTTTTTCCAAGTTCGTAAAACCCCCGTACTTTAATTTCCTGTGAAAAAGCCTCTCATACATACTTTTTATTCGATTAAGCCTTTCAAGTGTGTTCTGAGTACTTTTATGATAGTTGATTTTATGAAACACCCTTATTTCTTTTTATTGAGTGTCTCATGCCGATAATGTAATGATGTGATGTCAGTGGGGTGCCCGTGTACGGATCACGCATTGGTCAACTTATAAATTGTCCACCTTAACTCGTTTTGTCCACCTTTAACTTGTCCTTTGTTCACCTTTGACCTGAATTTTTATATTTAAGTGCAAAATGTGAAATCTGACAGGATTTTTTTTTGCAACTGCATTAGATACGTCTCTGCGTCAAATTAGACAGATTAGCAATAGTTGACAATTTTTAGCAATTTTTTTATTGATTATAGGTGAAAATATATTAAAAATTGGTTATTTTTTGAATAGAGCAATTAGAGTCATAGTTTTCTAATATAGTGACAAAATAAAATATATTAGGAACCATATTCGATCTTGATCTTCTCATTTTTCCTCTTAAAATATGTTGTTCTTTATAGATATTATGGACCAACAGTTCAAATTGTATACTTAGTAATTGGCTTGTTTTTGATATATAATATTGTTCACCTTTAGTCATAAAATGTCTACCTTTACATGTAAAGTGACCGCATAGAGATAAAATTGTCCACCATAAGAATAAAATGTCCAACTTTACATGTAATATGTCCACTATTAAATAACTATGCTGATCTTTACATGAAATCATCTCCCTCTAAGCCTATTCTGTCCACATTTTCATGTAACTTTCCATCATCACTGATTTATTCTCTATCTTTTGTGGCATATCGTCGCCAGTACAAACTTTATCTTTCTTACACTCGCACTCAACTGTAACCTTCTTCTTATAATTCCTCACAAACATGTACACAAATTTCATTGTCACTGAGTAGTAGATTAACTCGAACTTCTTTCGCGTTCTCGAATTGTTGACCCGCACCAATTATTGTAGCCGCTGTGAAGGGATGCGTATTGTATTATTACTCATTTCTTTTGAATCCCATAAATATTAACGTTAGAGTTGCTTACTTGGTAGTGCACAAACATTCAAGTTTTGCGATTGCTGACAAAGGAATCCAATCTCACTGCATAAGCCGGTTGAGATAAATACAGTCAGCTTGATGTAAAGATAGTTATATTTATATAAATGTGTACAATTTCAAATATGTTGGCGCAGAGACCCTTCACTCCAGTTTTAATGATGATTAACTCATGTAGTTATAATTTACTAATAATCTTGTGATATTTAGTTTCGATATTTGATCAAAATATTAGTAGGTGATTAGCTTCAACAAAGGTGTTTTGGAGCTTTCACATGGTGATTCAAGAGCTCGAGCGTCAAGATCGCATTTAGCACTCGGTTGGAGTCAAGCTCGTTGGATCGCGTTTGGATCGAGTCGGCTTGGAGACAAGAAGACCTCGGTTTGTTTAGTTTAAGATTATATTTAGATCTTGTGTAAAGATTAGATAGTATTGATTTGCTCAAGTTCACAATACACACACAAGTTTAAAGTTTCATATTTTGGTTTTTCGGTTTAACCGATCTTGGTTTTCATGTCAAAAATATAGATATAATATCTTTCATGTATATTGGATTCTATCCATATACAACATACTTAAAAGTTGTTTCAATATCATATTTTTGTATTTGCATGAGTTTTGAAAAAATTGGATTTCCATTTCAAAAATTCAAGTTTTGAAAAATACGGTTTTTAGTTTAGGGCAAACAGAACACAAAAATCTTTCAAATAGTTTGTAATATGTGTTGAATTTTACTCACACATATTTGTATTTTAAAGATATAATAAGAACATATTTTTGTGAAATTTATGTGTATTTTATGAGATTTTTTAGAAGGCAATTAACCAAGTTTTTAATCCCTAAAATAAACTGGCCTGCATTCTGCCGGTCGACCGGACGGTCGACCGCGGCAGAAGTCGGTCGACCGGTCCGGTCGACCGACGTGCACAGACGTGCACGGCTGTTTGAACTGGTGGGCTGGTGGACCGGGCGGTCGACCGTCCAGAAAGTTCTGCTCTCTGAAAAAGGCCCCGGTCGACCGGCCGTCAACCGACAGAGAGCTCTGCTCTCTGTATCCAGTTCAGGTCGACCGGGCGGTCGACCGGCCAAAGAGCCGTTACTCTCTAGTTCTAGGCCCGGTCGACCGGGCGGTCGACCGGTGGCTCAACGGTCATAAATATGACCGTTGGCCAGTCGACCGGCCGGTCGACCGGAAGGGTAAAAATGCCCTTTCCTAGCTGCCAACGGGCAGATTTTGTTAGGGTTATAAATACCCCACATTTGAGCTAGTTTTAAAAAACAATTTCAAGAGGAAAAATCTTCATCTTCTTAAGTGTTTTAGCTACAAGTTTTAAAAGAGTTTTGGGCTTAAATATTTGATCTTTATTTTGTTTGTAAAGGGTTAGAAAAGTCAAGAAAAGAAAAGTCTTTGGGAATTGGTTTGATCTTCATTTAAATTTCTATCTAGAGTTTTTCTCTAGAGTTTTTCTTTCTGATTTTGATTTCCAAACTCTTTATTTTCTCACACTTGAGCTTATCAGATCTATCCTATCGATATGATCTATATTTGTGGGAAAAATTAGTTTGTGGTTGTGGAAACCACCAAGTGCTGTAAACCCTCCATTCTTTGTGATATCCCTCCAGTGAGAGGTGATTATTGGAGTAGTGGCTAAGTTTGCCTTGACCCTCTAGTGAGAGGTGGTTGTGGTTGTGTGACTTTGAGCCTAATCCCTCTAGTGAGAGGTTGATTGTTGTTTGGCTAAGTGCCCATCCCTCTAAGTGTAGAGGTGATTTATTGTTGTGCCTTGCCTCTTGGGAGAGGTTGTATTGTTAGAGAGAGGAGTTGTGTACTCCCAATTTGTATTACTCAAATCCTCAGTGGAGGTTCCCTGTGTGAAAAGTCCTGTGTGGACGAGTTAGTGAAAATCCTTCTGTGTGAAGGCGGGGACGTAGAACTGGGTGCTCGAACCTCGAATATATCTTTGTGTTTGCGTTTGATCCACTTTCTCTAACTCTCTCTTATTTTGTGCCCTGCATCATATCATTCATATCTTATATGCATGTGTTTGTTTGTGTGCCATACTTGTGTTAAACCAAGAGAGCTTCATATATCATCTCAACTCTTATTCAGAGGAATCAAGAGGAGTTAGTCCAGAGCCCTTCACCGAGAATTCGGCTACACTCTTTGGTTACACTAAATATGTTGCAATTAGTTTTTAAATTTCGCATCATTTGTCATTAGATTAGCCTTATACTTATTCACCCCCTTAGGTGTACTTTCAATTGGTATCAAAGCCTACGCTCCTGATATTAGGTTTAACCACCTAGGAGTGAGATCTTGGTTGCTAATCTATAGTTGCATTTGCACACATATTGTTTACACTCATGGACTTCATGACCCCACCCATGTATGATACTTCCAACATTGTTATTTGGAAAGTTAGGATGTCCATGTACCTCAAAACCCTAGGTTTGCATGTTTTCCTTACCGCTACCAAGAAATCCTATCTTGATAATAGCAAGCATATAGAGGCCAATGCACAAGCCCTAGAGGTACTTAGAAGCACGCTTAACAAATAATATCTTTCTATGGTTTCTCATTGTGATTCTGCTTTTGCAGTGTGGAACACCTTGATCTCTCCCACGCTACAAACGACGAAATATGTGGAGGAGAAATCTAGTGGAGAAGAATCCGAACAACGTTGCTTCATGGTTCAAGGGAATGACTCCCTTGAGGTATATTCAGATACTCAACTAAATGATAGTTCTAGTTCTTCTTGAAATTGTTAGAAATTGATAGTTCTAGTTCTTCTTCAAATTATGAACTAGCTATAGGTTGTGAAAAATTGTTAGAAAAACATAAACTTTTGAAAAAGAAAAGTTTTAAATTAAAAGGATAAAATAAGGATTTGTGTTCAAAACTTGATTTGGTTTTGCAAGAGAAGGAAGTGATTTCAAGTGAACGTGACTCACTTAAATCTCAACTTGACCTTGCATTAAAAAAAAATGAAATTTTGAAAAACAGAAATGATAGTGAAATTATTTTGAAGAAAAATGAAGTTATATCTTCAAAACTTGATTTTATTATTAAAAAAATGAATTTTTGAAAAACAAAATTATTTCTATTTCAAAGAAATTGGATTTGGTTTCCCAAAAAATACTTCTTTGAAAAATGATATTGATACATATGTTTGCCATGCTTCACCACCTAGTGTATCTATTGCATACACCTCTTCTTCTATAATTGAAAATGATATATGTTTGTTAAAGAAGAGTGTTGATTGTTTGGGCTCCACTTTGAGCCAATGTGCCATGAATCATATACGGTTGGAATCCATGTTTCGAAAGAAACAAGTTCCAAATATGCGTGCACACAAACCACGACATACACACGCTCCTCACGTTCATATGCATAACACAATGTATGCTCATGTGTACACTTGTACACATTGTGAACGTAAGGGCCACGTTGTAAAGTTTTGTTATGATAGGATACATAATGAAAATTTTGTAAATAAGTTTGTTTGGGTTAGGAAAGGAGCTAACCCTCATGGACCCAAAAGAGTATGGGTACCAAAAGCTACTCCTATTTTTGATGTAGGTGTGGGCTCTCGCTTGATGTGAGGGCATTGGTGCCTTGAGGTGAATGTGTTCCGAGCTTAACAGTGACTCTTTTGGATGCATCACTTTCAAGGGGAGTTTGGTGGGAGGACCACCATGGTTTGGAGACATAGAGATTTGCCCTAATATTTTGGTAACGATCGCTTACTCCTCATTTAGTTTACATGCTTTCATGATTGATTTTTAGCATGTTTTAGTTTTTATGATTAGTATGTTAAATGCCATGTTAATTAGACTATTGACATACATGTATAGTATTTGAGATACACCCATGTTTATATGAACTTATATTTTTGTGTTCTCACTTTAGTTTAACTATTGTGTATATCATCGATGTAAGACATGTGCATCTACATAATGATCATATTGGGTTTTGTTTATGATTTTTCGCACTTCATGTTTTGATTATATGTTTAAATGTAAGCTTCATTAAAATTTGTGTATATACTTATACAACTAGTGAGCCACAAATAGATTATTATATGTTTGTGCTTAATTGCTCATTTTACCCATAAGATATACTAGTATAGCCCAGTTTTGATGATTAATGCATTTTGACTTGGATTCCCTATTTTTGGACACGTTTTTCATGATGGTATGTTTTAACTTCATGTATATGTTAATTTTGTCAAAACTATTGAATATACATGTATAACCTTGAGTCATTTGCATTTTATGCAAAATCTCTTTATAGACTCAATTATGTTTAGATATGTATGTATACCTTTAGTTTTGACAAAACATACATATGCCTTGGAGTTAGCATCATTGTTTTGATAAAAATTAAATTTTGATGATTTTTATGTTTTTGAGAAGGAAATTCATTTTGAGCTTAATTGCCTTATTCCATGATTTGGTTGATTACATGACTTTGTACACTCACATTATTTGATGTTTACTCATGATTTATTTCATGCGATTATATGAGCCTTATTGCTATTTGAGTGTTGATGATTGTGTGATTTTCATGTTTTATAAATATGTTCTTGTTTTATTCCTTACTTGAAGGATTTCGTACTAGTTTTCAAGTTTTTCATAAAACTAGTTGCGTATTTCTTCATTTTAGAAGAGTTTTCAATTATACTAAAATTATTTTCAAACTTATTTTTGAAATCCCCTTCCATCGAAGGGTGGTTGGATGGAGGCCATGCCTTATATGCTCAAATTAAAAATCATTTTAACAAGTGCATGATAGGGTGGAAGGTATGAGTTATACACTTGATCCTCATTGTGTTTTCAATTGGTATCACAATTGATATTTTTTTTGTATACTCATATTTGTTTCTATATATATATACTTCAACTTCAAATAGTATCAATTTCGATTGGTATTTAATTTTTCATACATATATATGTGTTTTGATTGTGCTTACTATATCTTTATATCTTTGAGCACAAATTTAGTTATACTAAGCTTGATTTAGTCCTTAATGACAATTATTTTTAATTGGTATCTTATACAAGCTTATGTATCATTTTTATTAGTATTTCATAAAGGGGGAGAAAATTCATGTTTTTACGTTTCAATCGGTTTTGTTTACAATTGGTATTTTACTCCCACTCTTTATGTTGAAAAATGATATTTGTAAATTGATATCTTAGTTTTTCAATTAGTTTCATATGCTCATAATGAAAAATATTTTCAATTGGTACTAATTTTTACAATTGGTATCAAGATTTCCTATTTGTTTATATCTTTCAATTGGTATCAAAATTTTGTTGGTATCTTCAAAATGTTTTGTTTATTTTCAATTGGTATCATAAATTCAAATCATGATGTTTCGATGTATACCTTCATACTAAATTGATATATTTTTCAATTGGTATCATAATGTTTTGATTTGTATTGCTTATATGTAAGGGAAGCTTAACATCTTCTCTATATATAGATTCATATTGAGTGTATGTCATATTGAAGTAATTGACCTTTCTTTGCTATGTAGTACACGTGTGTAGTAGGAGCTTCACATCTCCTTTTATATATTGTATATTATACTTTATGTGGTTAGGGTTTAGTCATCTATTTTCATAAAAATGCATGTATGCAGGGGGAGTTAACTTCACGTCTCTCCTCTTCAGGAATGTATATAGCATATATACCTTTATTGTTTGATTTATGCAAAAAGGGAGAAAATATTATTTATGCCCTTTATTGTTTGTACCCCTTCGTTGATGAATTGACAAAAAGCGAGAGAGATATTTTAGAGTTTGATATATGCATGTTTGTTTATATGCATGTTTGTTTAAATTTGTTATCTTTTACCATTGGTATTAAGAGCATCTTTTGTTGATATCAAGAGCATTTGTTGGCATCAAGAGCAACATTTTTTTAAAGAACATCTTTATTTTAAAATTGGTGTTAAGAGCATGTTTATTTCATTGATATCAATGATCATGTTTGTTTCATTTCCTTATTTTATGCATGTTTATGCATATCTATATTGAGCATTCATTGCATATCCTTATGTTTATTGTTATGCATGAGTTAAGGGGGAACTTCTATAAAGCTTAACTTTAATCCATGCATATATAACTTCATGAGTTTTGTCATATCAAAAAGAGAGAGATTGTTAGCCCAGAGGCCCTTCACTCTAGTTATGATGATGATTAACTCATGTAGTTATAGTTTACTAATAATCTTGTGATATTTAGTTTCAGATATTTGATCAAGATATTAGTAGGTGATTAGCTTCAACAAAGGTGTTTTGGAGCTTTTACATGGTGATTCAAGAGCTCGAGCGTCAAGATCGCATCTAGCACTCGGTTGGAGTCAAGCTCGTTGGATCGCGTCTGGATCGAGTCGGCTTGGGGATAAGAAGACCTCGGTTTGTTTAGTTTAAAATTAGTTTAGATCTTGTGTAAAGATTAGATAGTATTGATTTGCTCAAGTTCACAATACACACACAAGTTTAAAGTTTTATGTTTTGATTTTTCGGATTAACCGATCTTGGTTTTCATGTCAAAAATATAGATATAATATCTTTTATATATATTGAATTCTATCCATATACAACATACTTAAAAGTTGTTTCAATATAATGTTTTTGTATTTGCATGAGTTTTGAAAAAATCGGATTTCCATTTCAAAAATTTAAGTTTTGGAAAATACGATTTTTGGTTTAAGGCAAATTTTTAAGAGCACAAAATGGTTCAAATAGTTTGTAATATGTGTTGAATTTTTCTCACGCATATTTGTATTTCAAAGATATAATAAGAACATATTTTTGTGAAATTTATGTGTATTTTATGAGATTTTTTAGAAGGCAAATAACCAAGTTTTTAATCACTAAAATAAACTGGCCTGCCTTCTGCCGGTCGATCGCGGCAGAAGTTGGTCGACCGCCGTGCACAGACGTGCACGACTGTTTGAATTGGTGGGCTGGTGGACCGGGCGGTTGACCGTCCAGAGAGTTCTGCTCTCTGGAAAAGGCCGCGGTCGACCAGCCGGTCGACCGACATAGAGCTCTGCTCTCTGTATCCAGTTCAGGTCGACCGGGCGGTCGATCGACCAGAGAGTCGTTGCTCTCTGGTTCTAGGCTCGGTCAACCGGGCGGTCGACCGGTGGCTCAACGGTCATAAATATGACCGTTGGCCAGTCGACCGGCTGGTCGACCGGAAGGGTAAAAATGCCCTTTCCTAACTGCCAACGGGCAGATTTTGTTAGGGCTATAAATACCCCACATTTGAGCTAGTTTTAAAAAAATAATTTCAAGAGCAAAAATCTTCATCTTCTTAATTGTTTTAGCTACAAGTTTTTAAAAGAGTTTTGAGCTTAAAGATTTGATCTTTATTTTGTTTTTAAAGGGTTGGAAAAGTCAAGAAAAGAAAAGTCTTTGGTAATTGATTTGATCTTCATTTAAATTTCTATCTAGAGTTTTTCCCTAGAGTTTTTCTTTGTGATTTTGATTTTCAAACTCTTTATTTTCTCACACTTGAGCTTCTATAGGATCTATTTTGTGGGAAAAATTAGTTTATGGTTGTGAAAACTACCAAGTGTTGTAAACCCTCCGTTCTTTGTGATATCCCTCTAGTGAGAGGTGATTGTGTTGATATCCCTCTTAGTGAAGAGGTGATTATTGGAGTGGTGGCTAAGTGCCTTGACCCTCTAGTGAGAGGTGGTTGTGGTTGTGTGGCTTTGAGCCTAATCGCTCTAGTGAGAGGTTGATTGTTGTTTGGCTAAGTGCCCATCCCTCTAAGTGTAGAGGTGATTTGTTGTTGTGCCTTACCTCTTGTGAGAGGCTGTATTGTTGGAGAGAGGAATTGTGTACTCCCGATTTGTATTACCCAAATCCTCAGTGGAGGTTCCCTGTGTGGGAAGTCCTGTTTGGACGAGTTAGTGAAAATCCTTCTGTGTGAAGGCGGGGACGTAGAGCTGGGTGCTCGAACCTTGAAACATATCTTTGTGTTTGCATTTGATCCACTTTCTCTATGCGTCTCTCTTATTTTGTGCCCTGCATCATATCATTCATATCTTATATGCTTGTGTTTGTTTGTGTGTCATACTTGTGTTAAACCAAGAGAGTTTCATATAGTACCTCAACTCTTATTCAGAGGAATCAATAGGAGTTAGTCCGAGCCCTTCACCGGAAATTTGGCTACACTCTTTGGTTACACTAAGTGTGTTGCAATTAGTTTTTATATTCCGCATCATTTGTCATTAGATTAGTCATACACCTATTCACCCCCCTCTAGGTGTACTTTCAAAATATAGGTGGACAATGTGAGCAAAAGAGATCCACTTTCATTTAAATGTGGATATTTTGTGATACAAGAGGACATATATAACAGTTCCAGTTATAATAACATTGATCTCCATAATAATATCCGGATTTCTTCTAAATTTCGACAACATCTTCTCTATAATTATTACAGTGCCTAGTGTTATAATTATATAATTTCAGCCACCACCGACTTACTTATTACATCCTCGAGATCACAATCTCGGCTATCAACAATCATAATATATAAGCTCGAGAATACCCCTCTCGGCATCTTTAATCCACACACAAGTTTAAAGTTCACAATACACACATATTTAACCAACTCAAATCTTTATCCAGATACAACTAGAACTCATGTATGTATTTATATGTATATTTTTAAACCAACTTGTACATAATCAACAATCTGTTCTACTCAATACATCAATTATTTATACATATATTGTTAGCCTAAAGACCCTTCACTCTAGTTTTGATGAAGATTAACTCATATAGTTATAGTACTAATGATCTTGTGTCTATTTAGTTTCAGATATTTAATCAAGATCTTAGTCGGTGTTTAGCTTTAATGAAAGATTCGAAGTCCAGTTTTGAACCTAGCGCGTGTTGATTCAAGAGCCCATCAAGATCGTATCAAGTACTCAAGAGGAGTCTAACTCTTTGAATCAAGATTTGGACAAAGTCAAGATGGAGAAGAAGATTTTCTAGAGAAGATTTTCAAGACTTGAGTCTATATTTGTAAGTGTTAAAATTTTGTGTTTTAAATAAGATGTAAAGGATAGATTAGTTGTGGATTGCTCATACTTATACACACACACAAAAAATTTATATGTGTTTTCATAAAATAATTTTAGTTTTAGAAAATTTCGTTTTGATTTTGAGTTTCAAAGAAGATATCTTTATGTTTCATGAATAGAGTTAATCGAAACGAGTTTACATGTTTTATATGTATATTGGATTTCATCTATATACATTGTTGGTTCAAATGTTTAGAAAACTTAGTTTGATGTTTCTAATTCATGATTTTTAACTTTTGTATTTATAAGAACTTTGTTTAGAGCTTAATTGTCAAAAACATAGATATTCGATTTTATATGTGTATTGGATCATATCAATACACACTATGCTACAAATGAGTTTTAATATCTTTTTTTTGTATTTGAACAAGTTTTGGAAAAATTATTTTTCAAATTGAAGATTGATTTTGAAAATACGGTTTTCGGTTTAAAGCTAAATTTTTTATCGCAAAAATAGTTCAATATGTTTGTAATATGTGTTGATTTTTTAACACATATTTTTAATTTATAGTATTTTAATGAACTTATTTTTGTGAATTTTATGAGATTTTATAGGATATTGAAAGACCAAGTTTTAATCCATAATAATCCCTGACCTGGCCTTCTGGCGGTCGACCAACTGGTCGACTGAGCCAGAAGTCGGTCGACTGATATGCACAGAACGTGTACATAGCCTTGGCTTGAGGTCTGGTCGACTGGGCGGTCGACCTATCCAGAGAGTTCACTCTCTGGATCTGGCCCCGGTCGACCGAGCGGTCGACTGGCCAGAGAACTTTGCTTTTTGGTTCTCGCCTCGGTCGACCGACCGGTCGATCGCCAGGTCAAGAGCTGGGTGTGGTCGACCGGGCCGCTGTCCAGCACCACAACAGTCATAAATATGATCGTTGGCCGGTCGACCGGCCGGTCGACCGACAAGTCATCTGGCCTTGGGATTTGCCCCCAACGGCTGGTTTTTGTATATCTATAAAAGGGGCTGTTTTGGCTAGTTTTACAAAAGATTTTGGAGAAGTTTTAGAGCCAGTTTTTCCCATCTCTCTTAGGATTTTTCTCCACATGTTTTTGAGCTAAAACTTTCATATCAAAAGGAGAGTTTTTAAGAGTGTTTTCAAAAACGATTTTTTGAGTTTTTCACCACAACTCTATCTAGTTTTTCTCACACATACTTGAGCTTTCATTACTATATCAATCCTTTAGGGGTCTTTATTGTGAGAATTATTTTTGTGATCGAGAGAAGTGATAACAAGTTTTCATTCTTGTATTGTGAGGAGTTGTGGAGGTTGTGGTCTCGATGAAGAGAGTCTGTGGTGATCAAGTGAAGTGATCACCAAGTATTCCAACTTGTGGTTGGAGGAGTTGTAAGAGGTGTGGTCTCGATAAGTTAGTGTGCTTGCATGTGTTGTTCTTACGGGAGCAAGTGTGGGACTTGCGGGTCCAAAGAGTTCTTGAGGGAGTTCGTTGTAGGTGTTGTGGCACCGAGTGATCTTGCAAAATCAATTCTAGTGGAAATTCTTCTTAGTGTCGAAAGCATGGACATAGAGCAAGTGTGCTCAAGTCTTGAAACAAATCTCCCCTATTTGCGATTGCTTATCTCTCTCTCTCATTTGTTTTTTTATATCTTGCATGCTTTTATTGTTTACATTCGCTTGAATACTTGTGCTTTATTGATATACATGCTTGGGTTGTTTTAATATCTTGCATGCTCTTATATTGATCATATCCTTACATGCTTGATATTGTCTTTGTGCTTGTGTACACACTTGTATCAAACCAAGAGACCTAAAGTAGCACTTCAACTCTTAGTCTAGAGAAATCTTAAAGAGAAGTCCAAAGCCCTTCACCGAAAATTCGGCTTCACTCTTTGGGTATACAAAGTGTGTTTATTTTGTTTGCGTAATTAGTTTTTAGTTCTGCATTAGTTTTGCATTAGATTGCTAGTTACCTATTCACCCCTTCTAGGAGACCTACAATTGGTATCAGAGCTTGATGCTCTTATTTTGGGTCAAACAATCTTGAGTTAAAGATCTTACTTTTAGCTAATCATAATATTTGTACACACACACACATGAATTTTATGACATCTCTCATGTTTGACATTCTTGACTTTCAAAAATGAAAAGTTAAGATGTCTATGTATCTTAAGGCCTCAGGAATTCATGTCTATTTTGTCACTATTAAGATTCATATTTTATTACTGGCAAACATCTTGAGGCTAATGCAAAAGCCATCCATGCTTTAAAGTTAATTCTAAATGATGAATATTTATCTAGGGTTTCTAACATTAAATCGGATTTTGTAGTATGGAACACTATTTGCTCTCTTGGGGAACAAATATCAAATAAAAAAGAGAGTTACTCGGATGATGGAAGTGATGCTTCCAATTTGTGTAAAGGGGATGACACCCTTGAGATAAATTCTGAATCTGAGCTTGATGAGGATGTTGACATGCCGTATAATGAGCTTGCTTTATTTTGTCAACAACTTCTTAAAAATTATGAATTGTTAAAATGAAAAAGAAAAGTTTAAAAAATTAAAATGATTTGGCTTTAAAAGAAAATTATTCTTTTAAAAATAAATTTAAAAATGTTTCATAAGAAAATGAATCTTTGAAAAAGGAGAATGTTTCCTTGACTTTAAAATTAAATGAAATTTGTGAAGAAAACTATTCATTGAAAAATAAAATTATTTTGGTGGAAAAATAAAAGGAAATTGCTTTAAATGAAAATAAATCTTTTCAAAAGAAAATTGTTTTACAAGAAAAAAATTCTAAAAAGAAAAAGAATTTTGTTTCTCATGCACATGTCTCTTCTTCTAAAATTGAAAATGATATTTATATTGTGAAGAAGAAAATTGATTGTTTGGGCTCCACTTTGAGTCAATGTGCATTTAAACATAATAGGTTGGAATCCATATTTCACAAGAAATAAATTCCACATACTCATGCACATACCCCATGACATACACATGCGCACCATGCTGGTGTCGAGGTCGGCGATGATGATGCTGGAGGCGAAACCGGAGTTGTGCCAGGGGCTCGAGTTATCGGAGAGGCCCAACAAGGTAAGGGTGTGGGTGGTGTGGGGGCAACGGGGGGGGGGGGGGGGATCGACGACAATGACGAGGAAGGAGGGGAGAAAGCGGAGGTAGGTGGTGTGGGCGGCGGAGAAGCCCGAGGCGGCACGCGAGTAGGCGTTGAGGAGGAAGGCGGGCGGGCGGGTGCACAGGTGGCGAGGAGGGAGCAAAGGGTGCACGAGTACCAGTGGGTGAGGGAGGGGGAGGTGGCGGGTTTGTTGGTCGGTGACACGTGGATGATGTACTCGATGTTTGCTATTGCGGCGGAGAAGTAGGAGGAGAGAAAGAGGAGGAAGATGAAGATAACAGGTTTCAGATCCATGGGGGCGGGGGCGGGGGAGACCCGTTTGGGGGCGATGAGGGAGGTAGGAGATGGGGCATAATTAGTATCTATGGTTGACAGTAGAATTAGGATTGCCAGCGGTGTTCATGTTATTTACAGGTCTGTCTATTTGTGTTTGGTGTGAGAATGAGGAAAGGGCGTGGGGGTAGAGATGTAGTTAATGGGCTTCCAAAGGGTGTTTCTGTGGGTAGGAAAAGATCCCAGAGGGCCCAGTCACGTGAGAGGATTGCACAGGGATGTTCGGGCGAGGGACTGGATGGAGTGAGGACACGTGACCACTTCATTGGCTGAAAAGATCCTGTCGTCGTTGGCGGAAGAATTGATGGGAATTTCGACGAACCAGAATCTGCCATGTTTGATAATGTGAGTGAAAAGATGTTTGTGTGGCACCTAGCGATTAGGAAAAATAGCCGTTTGGTGATATGGAGGAAGACGACAAAAATGTAAGGCGGACACATGGACTTCAATTGGGGCGTGAAAAGGTCGGGTCGTGACAATAACAAGGGCCTTATCTTTTATCTGTTTGCATTATTGGACGAGTCGAAAGATCCCATGGCGTGGCCTATTCGCAGACATGAGTAATGTTTGTATGAGGTTCGGTTCACGTGTGTGACACACTGTAGGCTGTCTAAAAATCATTAAAGACAAGTCGTCAAAAGCAGAGTCCAAATTCCAGACGCAGGGCTAGTCTCAACCAGCACTGCAGCACCAAGGCGCGTGGGTCGAAACCCGCGTCTCAGCCAGCACTGCAGCACCAAGGCGCGTGGGTCGAAACCCGCGTCTCATCCAGCACTGCAGCACCAAGGCACATAAGGGTCGAAACCCGCGTCTCAGCAGCACCAAGGCGCGAGGGTCGAAACCCGCGTCTCTGCCACACCAAGGCGAAAGGGTCGAAACCTGCGTCTCAGCTAGCACTGCAGCACCAAGGCGCGAGGGTCGAAACCCGCGTCTCAGCAGCACCAAGGCGCGAGGGTCGAACCCGCGTCTCAGTTGTAACCGTCCCGGTTATAGGGTCAATCACGGCCCACATAACGGGAAAAGTTAACCCCCATTATGGAGTGTTTTTAGGAGGCACGTACGCCCCTGAAACCTCTATAAATAGCCCTGTTGCTATGGAGAAGGGGTCGGATTTCGAAGGGAAGAAGGGAGGAAGAGAAAAAAGAGAAAAAGAGAGTCTAACTCCTCAGCTAACTCGCTGCGTACAAGTTAGTCTTTGCCTACAATCTCTCGGTCGACAGAGCTGTGTTACTCCGTCCACCATCCGAAGAGAAGGTCCCCAGAAGTTCTCGACGTTCACCCGGTCAACGGAAAATAAGATTCACTTTCCACCGCCACTTGAAGAACCCAGCACTAAGCAAAGGGAAGATCCAAGACTTAACATCTTCCCTCCCTTGTAGTCGGAGCATTAGTCCGTTGTAATCTTTCAGTTGATTCAAGGAAATTTTACGCGAACCATTCTCCGTACCAAATAAGAGATGGCGACTTCGCTGGGGACTACTTTCGTTACTGACGAACAAGTTGTGGCGCAAGGTGACGTCCTCTACAAGGGAAGACGGTCGAATCACTTGTCGTAGAATTCGATCAGGCAAAGTATGAGGAGTTCCTCTCTTCCGGCTCCAAGAGCCCAAAAAGCCCGCGCCTACCGCAGGGTCTCTACGGGGACTTGCCCCGAAATCCGCCCTGAGCCTCTCTTAGAGGCAACTGCTGTGAGGGATGTGGTGGCCAATCACGCCATGCGTGACACACGCGCCAACGTCTCTCAGGAGACCCGCGTGGTCAAGTTCTCTGGTGTCCAGCCAATCCATCCTCTTCCTCAGCACCAGGTCGTCGTTGATTTTTCTCAACCCCTACGACGTAACCGGAACGCTGAGGTCCGACAGAGGAGGCGTGCGCGTCAACTGCAAGTTGGAACAACTGATCGTCCAACTGAGGCAGGACGCAAAGTTCAAACCGGCGTCTCTGCTACACTACATCCTGCACGCGAAATCCGCGTTTGGCAACCCAAACGTGAAGTTCACCAAGTTGGCCCTTCTGATTGGGATGCAACTCGCCGATGAGATTGGCATTAAAAATCTCGAGGCATATGGTGACTCCAAACTCATCGTCAGCCAAGTTCGCGGGGAGTACGAAGTCAGACATGAAGACCTATGTAACGCCCCGATTCCACAGATACGGGGACGTCACTGCGACGTATATACGTAGGTCAGAACTACCCTCCCGTATATACGCTAAGCATCAGTACAGACAAGAATCAGAGTACGGAAGCAAAGGGTGCATTATACATTCCAACACATATATATACAATCACAGAGTTATCACCAGAGGTGATGAATATTACAATAATAATACATCACAGATATGCGCAAATGTGAGAATACAAAAGGTATGCATATATGAACAGTGTAAAAGGGTGTCCACATACATGTATACAAGGAATGTACAAGTATGAATAGAAAAAGGGCACTCACGAGTTTGCTAAGGGAAAACTCGAGAGGCATACGGGGGTCTGGAAGGATGTGGCTCTGAAGGTCGGCTGGGGATCCACGCTACCGCTGCGCTACTCTGAGCAGCCACAGGGAGAAGCCACGCTCCAAGCTCCATGACCTGGACATGAGAATCCAGGGGAGTCAGTGAAACTCCCCAGGCGAGTATGATACAAAGCAGGTGGCGAGCCAGGAGGAACCCAAGTGTCAAACTCAGAAGACAGGAGGGTTAGAACACAAATGAAGTATATGTGTAAACGAGTACAACAAAACCATCAGGAAACCGGAAATCCCAAGTAAAGCTGTATGCAAGATTGATTGTATATGCTTAGGTCACGGTCCCATGAGATTAGTACATCGAAGGAATAATCCAAACAAGGAAACCCTCATCTATATACTTTTATCTCATGCCACCGAATATCCAAGCATATAGAATCAGAGTTGCAAATCATATGAAAGTCAAACAGGAATACAAAACGGGAATCATGACATGCATAGCAAGTGCAACAGGAATCATAACAGGTACTTTAACAGGAATCATGACAGGTGACTATTATTATTATTATTACTTGTCTTACTCATATATCTCGGTATGTGACCTGTGTACGGCCAACCCACATACATCCATATATAAGCTAGCCAAGGTTGTTAACGGAAGCCGATGGAGAACTGATAGCCTTTCTTATAGTAGTTCCATACCCCTGGAACCGGTAGGTATAATCAGTAATATCATAACACTTTCGCCATTGTATATATATATATATGTATATATATATATACTTTAATTCCGTCACTATAAGCAAGGTATCATCCCGGCATCCATCACTTCCTCCCATACCCATACAAGTTGTCCTTTTTATAGCTTATTAATATGATTATCAGATTATGGGAATGAGTAGGATCATAACTGTAATCATAACGGTAATACATAACTGTAATCAGGTACTACACTCCCATTATCGTGATAATTATAAGAATCGGTGTACCATGCTTGTATCAAGAGATAGCATGATAAGTGGTGATGTATATCAAGTAACATGCATAACAATGGATTGATAATAAGTCTGGGTCAGTCATGACATAACAAGATGGTCTTGCCAGATAGTGGCATGTCGGGTAGTCAGGTGATAACATACTGGGAGTCAGGTGATACCACGCCAGATGTAAGGTGATATACATGTGTTAAAAGGAAACATGCAATTGACAAGTCTGAAGCAATGACAAGTCTGAAATAATAGCATGGCAATCATAGGAGAAACTCAGAAGTCAACGACCACGAAGGGTCGGCCACGCATAGTAAGAAAGCAGTAAAAGATATATGACATAAAGTATATGAAAACATGAAGCGAATTAATGAAATAAGAAGCAAGAAGGTAGCGAGTAAGAATACTCGCCCAAATCACCAAAACGCCGAAATATCCGGAATCCACTGAAGTTCGGAATGCGCCGCAACCTGTGATATAATATGTAGAGTGAAGATGAGAGAGAGAAAGAATGGAAGATGATGTGTGTCTAGAGACAAGTCAAGTAATACCTATAGGTGATGTAAGTCTAGAGGGTAAGGTTCATGTTCAAGAAAGGAATCAACTAAGATGGCTAGGCAAAGTTAGTCGACTAGGATGGAAGAGTAGTCGACTAATAGTGGAGTTAGTCGACTAACAGTCTGGTATAGTCGACTAGAACTGGTTTCCAGAGAGTTGGGTTTGGTTTCAGGGAATAGTTAGTCGACTAGGTTAGGAGGGGTAGTCGACTAATAATGATCTTAAGTCGACTAACAGATACTTAAGTCGACTAAGTCTGTGATACAGAAAGTTGGGGTTTCTGTCTCAGGATAAATTAGTCGACTAGGGAAGAATGGGTAGTCGACTAATAGTCTATAGTCGACTAATAATATAGTCAAGTCGACTAGGGCCGAGAGTTAAGGTTTCTGGTTTCAAGCAAGTTAGTCGACTAGGGTCAAGAGTGTAGTCGACTAAGGGTCTCTAGTCGACTAGGAAAATAGGTAAGTCGACTAATACTGTGTTTCCAGAAAAGGTTAAGTTTCAGCTAAGGGTTTCTAGTCGACTAGGTTCTAGGTCAAGTCGACTAATCGTCTGGAAACAGCAAACAGAACAGATTTCTAGGGTTGGTTTGATGACTAAATAATCAAGGATTTAAAGACATAATTGAACATGATATGTGAACTTAAGCATGCTAAGAATAACCAAGTCTTGGTGATGAAAATTACCTACCAAAAGAGATGGTTGATGATGGAAGTTGATGATGAAGAAAAGGTGGAGTCTTTGATGGAGTTGATGACCTTGGTGGTTGTTTCATGGTGATGAAGGAAGAAGAAGATGAAGCTAGGTTGGAGAGGTGGTGGTGGTTGCCTTGGTGGAGATGAAGGAGATGGAGGCGGTGGAAGCTAGGGTTTGGCTTTTGGTGAAGAGAAATGAAAAGAAAGGGATTGAAATGAAAAGGAAATGTATATATAGGATTTGGATTTTGTAAAGGGAGTTGCAATTAAATGAAAGGGGAGGGCTTAATTGCAAAGTGGGGGTGAGGTGAGTGTCCTTCTCTGGCCACTTGGCCGCCATGGGGGAGAGAGAGAATGAGTGGGATTTAAAAAAGGGATTAGGTGAAAGTGAGTGGGATTATGTGGAAAATTGGAATTATTGGAAATTGGAAAGGCTTTGGTTAGTGGAGGAAGGAAAGAAAATAAAGGAAAAGGAAAAATGGAAAAGAAATTATAATGAGAAGATATTTTCTTGGGAAAGAAGATGAAAATAATGGAAGTGGCGGATTCCCGGGACTCAGTTGCGGATGCGGAAACCTTTCGGGAAAAATACCGGAATCGTCCGAAATTCAAGTATCTCGGAACGACCCGAAATAATTACCAAAAATCAATAATAATATATAAAGACCAATAGTGAAATCCGTTTGAAGAAATACTTTATAGTTTGAAACTAAAAATCCCGGAACCAGTTATCTACCGACTCCGATGGAATTTTCATAAAATCATAAAATCCTCAGAAAAAGCATGTAGGTAAGAAATGTGATTCTAAGAAATAAAGTCTAAAGAATCATCATGAAATTCCAAACTGTTGAGAATTAAAAATCCAGGAATCGGTCAGCGGCACTGGCCGACACCGGTTTTGAAGACTTTCGTTTTAATTCCAGAAAAATCTAGAAAATCATAGAAAATATATAATATTGGAAAATGGTATTTGAAATAGAAATCGGTCAAATCAGAATACCGGAAAGATCAATCGAGTAATACACTAGGATCGGGCCTTCGGTTCAGACTAGGGCTGACTCCGAATCCACGAATCCAAATCCAAGACAAAACGTCATAAAAGGAATTCATAATACAGAATAATACAGGAAACAAATCGAAAAAATATGACCGAAAATCTGAATACGCAACTAAGTACGTATTCTGGGAACGGGGTATTACAACCTAGTACCCTATTACAACGCAACAGTCCACATGGCTGAAAGGTTCACCAACTTTTACATTGACCATGTGCCACGCAAGCAAAATGCGCATGCAGATGCACTGGCGTCCCTCGCTGCCTCCCTAGCCCTTTCAGCCAGAGCAGTAGAGAAAATATTTGTCCACAGCCATGACCTGTATTGTCCGAGAATTGCTCTTGAGAACTACCGGGAGCCAACGGGAGATTGTCAAGGCAAAGAAGCGCTTGAGTCGTCAACCGGTCCAGAACCTAGAGACTGGAGATTCCCCTATATCGACTATGTCTTATATGACATCCTGCCTGAGGACACCAAAGAAGCGGCTGCCATTCGAAGGAAAGCCCTCAAATTCTACTATAATGCGATTACGCGAACATTGTATTGTCGATCGCATGACGGGTCTTACTCCGCTGCCTTTCACCAAAAGAGGCACATGAGGTGTTGAAAGAAGCCCATGACGGCATGTGTGGAGCCATAAACCTGGCCCAAAACTCGCATACCGACTCCAGAGGTTGGGATATTATTGGCCTAAGATGATCGCTGACGCCATCACTTATGCCAAAAGATGTCACGCCTGCCAGGTGCATGGCGATTTCATCCATCAAGCACCAGGCTACCTTCACCCCCACGGCTTCTACTTGGCCATTTGAAATGTGGGGGATGGATGTAGTTGGCCTATCAGCCCAACATCGTCAAAGGGACATCGGTTTATTTTGGCCATAACCGATTATTTCTCCAAATGGGCTGAGGCCATTCCTTTGAAAGAGGTGAAGTCATCCGACGTGATCAAATTCGTCAAACATCATGTCATTTATCGTTTTTGTGTACCTCGGCGAATTGTCCATGACAATGGACCCCAGTTCGTCAGTCAGGCTTTCTATAGATTCTGTGCGAAATTCAGAAACCAGAGTGTATCCTCAACGGCATACTACCCTGCCGCTAATGGTCTCGCAGAAGCTTTCAACAAGACCATTGGCAAGCTTCTCAAGAAATTCGTCTCGAAAAGTCAACGTGACTGGGACGAGAAGCTGGGTGAATGCTTATGGGCTTATCGCACAACTGTTCGAACCCCAACTAAAGCTACGCCATTTTCTTTGGTATATGGGTGTGAAGCCGTGCTTCCACTGGAAATTCAAATTCCATCTCTACGCGTCGCATTGACAGCAGAGATGACAAATGAGCAGAAGCATCGACAGCGACTCCAAGAATTGGAAGCCTTAGATGACAAACGTCTGCAGGCCCAACAACAAATCGAGCTTTACCAAGCTCGGATTTCCAGAGCCTTCAACAAGAAAGTTAAGGTGCGGACTTTCAAGAAAGGTGATCTTGTCTTAGCTGTCAGACGACCTATGGTGATGACACACAAGACAAAAGGAAAATTTCAGCCCAAATGGGAAGGACCATTTGTAGTAGAGCCAGTCTACTCAAATGGATCATATCGCCTCATAACCTCAAATGGCGATACACTCATGATGCCGATCAATGGTAGATTCTTGAAGAAGTACTATCCTTAATAGTACTCCTCCACCGATCAAGTTAAAAGTACACCTCTGATCAAAACAAGAAGAGCTTCTTCATTAACATCCGACGCCTCCGACGGCTAAGGATAGAGGAAAATGTTGGTTTCTAAGCCCAACATAAGTCTTCGACAACTCATCATGCTGAGGGGAATAGCATGGTTAGCCCAACTCAAACGGTAGTTGGTAAAGGCACCTCAAATCCATTGACAGCTGAGGGTTTGCTAAAAACCCTAAGTTCTAATGTTCCCATCTTCATTAACATCCGACGCCTTCGACGACTAAGGACAGAGGAAAATATTGGCTTCTAAGCCCAACGTAAGTCTTCGACAACTCATCATGCTGAGGGGAATAGCATGGCTAGCCCAACTCAAACGGTAATTGGTAAAGGCACCTCAATCCGTTGAGGCTGAGGATTTGCTAAAAATCCTAAGTGGATGTAATTCCACCCTCTCCTCTAAAATCCCTTACCAATTCTCATACACAGAATGGTAGGTCTACAAAATACAGTCATTACTACGTTAACACTATACCTCTGGTAATGAAAATTTTCAATACTCCTTGTCGAGTACAAACTTTACTTGTCAACTCTACATGGAGCAGCAAAACTTCAAATTTGCCAAGTTAATACTATACCTCTGGTACTCCAAACTTCACTTGTCAATTCTCATCGATAGAATGACAGGTCCTCAAATTGCTCGTATCGCAAACCAATTTTTGTCAAGTTAATATTACACCTCTGACAGTAATTGTAACACCCCCGCTCCCGGAATACGTACTTAGTTGCGTATTCAGATTCTCGATCGTATTTTTTGATTTACTTCCTATATTTGTTTTGTATTATGAATTATGAGTGTGATTGTTTTGTGTGGGATTTGGATTCGCGGACCCAGAGTCAGCCCTAGTCTGAACCGGGGACCCGATCTCAGGTTATTGCTCGATTTAGTCTTTCTGGTAATCTGATTTGACCGATTTTAGTTTTAAAAGTATTTTTCTAATATTATAGATTTTCTATGATTTTCTGGAATCTTCCTGAATCAAGTTGTGAATCTTCAAAACCGGTGTCGGCCAGTTCCGTTGATCGATTCCTTCCGGATTTTTAATTTACAAACGTTTAGAATTACTAAAAGTGCCTTTTGACATTACTTCTTAAAATCACATTTCTCATCTAAATACTTTTTCTGAGAATTTTCTGAATTTATTGAAAACCCGGCCAATCCGTGTATACCGAGATTGACGGTTGACTTCAGGATTTTTAACTTGAAAATGAGATTGAATCTTTGAAAACCGATTTCACCAAAAATCATTTTATAATATTTATGATTTTTGAAAATTTTTGGGAAACTTTCCGAACTACTTTATTTTTGGGCCTTTCCGGAGCTTTTGGTATTTTCCCAGTTACCGAGGAGATTGCCCCGTGTATTTCACTTTGTCTTTTCCCCATTTTCTCTCTCCTTCCTCAAACGCGGATCTCACCTACCTGGGATTCTGCATTTATTGTGAAGATCCTCCCCTTGTTGCATTTAATGCACTTCAGATCAAATCCCATCAAGTCATCATGACTTTCTCTCTCCTCTGTTAAACGCAGCCTTCATGTTTTCCCTGAACGCGGCTTTAATCCCTGCGTTTTGGCCCATTTTGGCCTAAACGCAGGTTTGGGTGCTACGTTTGAGTGGGAGAAACGCAAGTTCTCATCTTTGGTTCCTTTTGTTTTAAAGGTGTGCTACATTATTATATTCTCCCTTCTCTCTCTTCATTAATTCCTTCTCTTCCAAAATGCCTTTTCCAAGATATCCCCACTCCCCTCCTCATCATCATAACCGGCCAGTGGCCAAGAGAGACCCCTAATCCCCCCAATTTACAAAACCCCCTCTCTTTTATTTATTTGCATCACCTTCACTAATCCAAATCCTATAAATTCCTTTCCTTCTCCATTCCACTTCATTTTTTCTCTCTTCACCATTTCACTAAAGCCTTAACCTCCACCAACTCCTCCTTCATCTCCACCACCACCTACTCCTCCTTGGCCACCACCAAGTATACCATCTACACCTCCACGGCGAGCTCCTTCATACTAGCTATCTCGTCACTCTCCGTTGCACTGTTTGCAAAATCCCATTTTGCCAACTTGAACTAGACTTGCACCTTCAACTTCTCTCCATCACCTTGTGAAGACCGGCCTCTCCTTTTGGATTGGGACCGCGTTCTTCTCCGGCGGCAAGACTTAGGGCCGGTACCCTCCTTTTGGATTGGGGCCGCGTTCTTCTCCGGCGGCAAGACTTAGGGCCGATTGGGGCCGCGTTCTTCTCCGGCGGCAAGACTTAGGGCCGGTACCCTCCTTTTGGATTGGGGCCGCGTTCTTCTCCGGCGGCAAGACTTAGGGCCGGTACCCTCCTTTTGGATTGGGGCCGAACTTCCCTTCGTTGGACGCAGCAAGGAACCTTTAGGCGAGTGTTTTTCCTCGCCAAAGACTCGGATAACTTGTATTTTTATCAACAAAGATCACAAACTCTTTAAGCTGTTTCTGCTCTCTGTTACACAGTATTAGTCGACTTGACCCCATGATAAGTCGACTAACCCCTTTAAAACGCAGCCTTATTTCTGAGACGCAGTTCTATTAGTCGACTACCCTATTGACCCAGTCGACTAACTCCCCTCTTGAGACGCAGTCCTTTGAAACGCAGCCTCCTTTAGTTGACTTGCCCCTTGCGTCCAGTCGACTAACCCTCTTCTGAAGACGCGGTTCTTTGAAACGCGAACTTCACCAGTCGACTAACTATTATTCCTAGTCGACTAACGCAGCTCCCTGAGCCGCGGCTCTTTGAGACGCGACCTTGACTAGTCGACTACCCACAATGCCCTAGTCGACTAACCTTCCTCCTGAAACGCAGCTTTCCCATACGCAGCTTTTCTAGTCGACTTGTCCCTTTGCTATAGTCGACTAACTCCTCCTCTAAGTCGACTAACTTCTTTCCCTAGTCGACTAACTTTGGCTGCCAACTGTGGTTAATCACTTTCTTGAATATGGACTTTATCCTCGGGACTTGTATTATATATTGTGTTATTGCCTGACTTGTTACTTGCTAATATCATCACCCTGTCATGCTATCACTTGACACCCAGCATGACCTACTCGACTTGTGATTATCATCGTTTACGGGAAACCTGCCTTGTTATTCTGATGGAACTAAGTGCCACATGGAACAAAGTGCCACACCACATACGTGGTGGGGGCCACCTCTTGAATCTGTGGGGGCCACCTCTAGAATCCATCCCCTCAGAACAAAGTGCCACACGGAACAAAGTGCCACACCATACACGGTGGGGGCCACCTCTTGAATCTGTGGGGGCCACCTCTTGAATCTGTTGGGCCATTTCCTGTTATGACCAGTTACTCCCGTAATCTGATAACATTGATAAGCCATAAAAAGGACAACTTGTACGGGGAATGGGAGGAAGTGATGGATGCCGGAATGATGCCTTGCTTATAGTAATGGAATAAAATACTGACGATTCGTGTTAGAGGGATTTAAGGCCCTCAGAAGATGCGTGTTAGGGGGCTTTAAGGCCCTCAAGCTGGTCCCGGGTGTACGGGAACTACTATAAGAGGAGCTATCAGTTCTCCATCAGCTTCTAGTAACAACCCTCGGCTTGCTTATATATGGATGTATGTGTGTTGGGATGTACACCAGGACACATACCTAGATATATGAGTCAGACGAGTAATAATAATAATAGATGCCTATCATGATGCTTGTTATGATTCCTGCTACTCCTGTTATGATTCCTGTCCTGGACTCCTGTTATGCTTGTTATGATTCCTGTTATTCCTGTTATGATGCCGTTATGATTCCTGTTATGCATGTTATGAACTCCTGTTCCGATTCCTGTTATGACTCCTGTTATGTACTCCTGTTATGACTATTGTGTGATTTGCAACTCTGGTTCTATGCGCTTAGATTACGATGACATGGGATAAAGGTATATAGATGAGGTTTCCTTGTTTGGATTATTCCTTCGAGGTACTAGTCTCATGAAGCCGTGACCTAAGCTTGTATAATCGGTTTTGCACATAATAAGGTTTTATATCGGATTTCCTGTTTTATGATGATTATGTTATACCCGTTCATACCTGCTATACTTGTATTCTAACCCTCCTGTCTTCTGTACTTGATATCACTGTTATATACACACTTGTGCTCATCCTGGCTCGCCACTTGGCTTTTGCCTACCACTCGCCTGGGGAGTTTCATCTGACTCCCCTGGATCCTCATGTCCAGGTTTTGGAGCAATGGAGCGTGTGGATCCTCCCTGTTGCTGATCAGAGTAGCACAGCGGTAGCGTGGATCTCCAGCTGACCGTCCTGAGCTCTATCCTTCCAGGCCCCTGTGTGCCTCTCGAGTTTCCTTTAAGTAAACTCGTGAGTGCCTTTTATACTGTTTACTCTAGTATATCCCTTGTACTCTCGCATTTGCGCCTATCTGGTGATGTAATATTATTGTAATATTTATCACATCTGGTGATAACTCTGTAATTGTACTCATGTGTTGGAATGTATAATGCACCACTTGCTTCCGCACTCTGATTCTTACCTGTACTGATGCTTAGCGTATATACGTGAAGGTACTTCTGACTTGCGTATATACGTCGCAGTGACGTCTCCGTATCCGCCAGGATCGGGGCGTTACAGTAATCAAATTGCTGCCAAGTTTAATATTAAACCTCTGCAGTCATTCCCTCAGACTTCCAGATCGAAGCTGAAATGAACGATGCTAAGTAATACTACACCTCTAGCTTCCAAGTCATTGCTAAGTTCAACAATACACTTAAGGCCATGACTTTTTCCTCGGACTTCCTTGTTAAAGTCGAGATGACCATGCCAAGTTTAAAATTACACCTCTAGCATTACCCTCATTGTCAAGTTAAACATCACACCTATGACAGTGACACTTTCAGTTTTCCCAAATGTAAGCTGAAATGCTTCTGAGTTAAGTTAATATCACACCTCTGACTCACATTCTTGTCAAGTTAATACTACACTTCTGACAAGACTTCATTCAACCCGTTAAGTTAATATCACACCTCTAACGGTAAAGACTTTCCTAGATCCCACGAATCTAGTCGCACTTGTTATTCTCCTCAACAGAACAACAAGTTTACCTAAAAACATTGTTAGTTAACATTACACCGTTAACAGTGTTTTTCATTAACTCCCCAACTGATCTTAATCAAGTTAATCCCAAACCTCTGATAAAAGTTCATCCTCCCTGGGGGTACAAATTCACTTGTCATTCTCCGTTATAGAGTGACAGGTCCACAAAAATTATCCCTTGTCAAGTTAATATCACACCTCTGACAGTATTGTTGAGTTCCTGAAATAGGATCTCTCTCCACAAAATGTGACTCGTTAGGATTATCATCATAGTTTTGACAAGTCAAAGACTCTTCGCTTCTATTCGTTTGACTTTAAAAAAAAAAAGTTCAAGACAATAGAAGGAAACAAAAAGAAAAGTGTCACTTTTATTTATATCCAGTCATATGAAAGTGATACAAAACGCTCCCTTATACAATAAGATTGAGTGTTACAATAAAGGAGTACAAAGAAGTCCCTTTCTCTCTCAAAGGTTGCACTCACTCCTTGAAGCTGCTCACAACTCCAAGTACAAGATGTTTGGAAGGGCGCCACAAGATGTTTGGAAGGGCGCCAAAGTAGAAATTGAACGCTGCGGCGACGATCGGAAGCTGGTTGCACTACGATGCATGATGTAAACTTCGAAGAAGCTCATCGTTAACCAGGAACAATGGTGTTTCTTGAGGTTGAAAGGCAGCAGAACCTTCTGATTCCACCTGACCATCCGAAGTGACGGTGTATGATCCTCCGTTGATGAACATCTCCACCACTAGAAAGTCATCCATGAGCATGGAATTCTCATCGATGTCACTTCTGGGGTAGGTGAAGGGAGAATCCAAGAACATACCCACCACTATATCCCCCGCCATACTCACCTGACTATGCCATGCCAAGAAGCATGACTGGTGCATTGAATCCAAAGAGATCTTGGCGAGGGTCAGGGCCCATGACTTCTTCTCCTGTGGTCGACCATCGACCAAGTTCGCTGGCCGAAATATTCTCCCAGGGACCCAGCGAATATGAAAAGGGATGATTAAGCCTACCTGCAAAAAGTAAAAGTTAGGAGATCTGAAACTTAGTACATTTCAACAAGAAAGACTGAGTGACAGAAGCAGCTATTGCGGAAAGCTTCAGACGCAGGAATGACCTGCGCAGTGAGCCAAACTTCTGCGGCGGCAGAAACAGACATGATCAAAGCTGTGATACACACAGAATTCAAATGCAGTCTGGTTTTACATCCGCGTCTAAGGTATGAGGCGCGAAAAGAATCAGACGCGAAAATTGCCGTCTCCCTGTTCGACGAACAGGGGTTGCAAAATTCAGGCCTAAAAGCTTCGACCTAGGATGAAATTCTTCTAAGTTGACAGCCTTAGACGCAAGCTCTGTATGTAAAGCTCGCAGTCCAGGTGCAAAAGTCCATTATACTCGCGTCCAGAAGAATTTTGAGTCAGAGTTTTCTGAATGGCGCAACTCCCAAAAGGTAGCGCACCAACCAGACTTCAGAAGAAGGTCAAGAAAATAGCAAAGCTACAACCCAGTGAGGGCTGAAAATTTCATGGCAGACCAGGAAGTCATACCTGCAGCAACCCCTATTAAAGGTTGAACTTTCTGCATTAAAGCGCGGACGTAAAAGGTGCTCAAAGAGACGCTTCTCGATCTTGAAATCACTTGACAGTGATAATCTTCTGGAGAGATTATGCAAAAGCATGAAAGCTCTGGGTCATCTTTATCCATGGAGGCAAGCCCCAGGTAAAGCCCTTGAAGGGAGAAGGTGGAATCTCTCAGAGCACTCGCTCTCAAAGAAAAGCAGTCTAAGTAATGAACTGCTAAAATGAGAAGCTGAGCCCTATTTATAGGCAACCCATAAAGCCTGTAATCAATGGCTCACTAATCAGAACCATCGGCTTTAATTCCCGCATGCATGTCAAAGCCCAATAACGGGCCGACACGTGGACTATCGCTTCGGGAAGCATCGAAGACGCGAGTCTCCAACCGCCAGTGCCGGTCTGGCATTTAAGGCATTAATGCCTAAGCCCAATGAAGGGCTGATGCGTGGACTGCCGCGTCGGGAAACGTTAGATGATACAAGTCCCCAATCATCACATCGACTGGACATTTAAAGATCCAATGAAATCTTTATGACAAGCTGCATGTAACGCCTGGGAAGTTGCACCAAACGCAGGCCCGAGAGCCGCGTCCAGGAACTTGCGTCCCTTCACAGCGTCCTCTTTTCATTCTAGCCAAGAGAACTGCAGCCGCGTCTCTCAGAGTAATTCAAAGCTGCATCCCCTCACAGCAAAAGGGACCCATTCTGGGGGTCGCACTCTGCAATCGCATAAAAGTGGAAAGCTGCGTCCTGAGACTTGTGCCCTCAATGGAGAAGGCCTATCGCATTCACAAGTATCCTGGGGCTGCGTCTACATGGCGAGATGATAATGGTGTTCCTATCATAAACTCAATATAATTTGAGTTTGCACCAGGTCAAGGACCCAATATCGCGTCCTCATATCTATGCGTCAGTTTTGAGGAGCATAAGACTGCGTCTTCACGGCATCCTGAATTCTATACTTGGGCAGAGTTAAGGGCTGCGGCTAGGGAGCCGCACCCAAAGCTGCGTCCTTCGCGCCAACTGGAACCACGTCTCAATTGACAGGTCAGAGTCGCGTTTCTCGGGACTGTGTCTCCACCATAAAATCAGAACCGCGTTTGGCAAACTCAGTTCAGCCTGAGTTTATCCAGAGTCAGTCAAAGATTATAACCAAAGAGTGCAGCTAAGAAATTGGACTCATCCATAGCGGAACAATGAAAATGAAGCAATTTGCTTGGCCTTTGGTGCCATTGCGAATCAAAGATCCAGTGTTAGAAGAAGTAAAGAGAACAAAGGAAGCTCCTTTCTCAAAACCCTAACAGATGCACACGAAGACGAGGAGAGTCTAAATGATGACTCTTGAAAGACTGTTGCCTTTTATAGGCACGGTGATTCGCAAAGATACGCGGCGCTTGGCTCGACGCCTAATCACTGCCTGACGCGTGGACATCGCTTTAAATGTAGCGTGAAGTTCGCACGCCAAAAAGAAGATGTCCCCTCAATTCTACGGGACACGTGGCAGCGTACTCATGACACGGATTCGCATCCAAGAGTCGCGTCTTCATCTCTAAAAGATGCATCCCTTCGATGGACGCACCCTTTCAACTCGGCCAAAGTCGCGTCTGCCTCATGAAGTAACAGTCGCGTTGTCATCCCTAAAGCAGTATCACCCCTACGTCCACAGAACTGACGGTAGTCTTGCTTCTGCAATTCAGTTCAAAAGCACACTGGCACAAGCAGACGACTGCTCACCTCTGGCTTAAAGTACACCAACAACAAACTTAAAGCATCGGGGAGGTTTAGACTGTGTATCTAGACACTCCACGTGATCAGTGTTGGCGGCTTCAAAGAGTTTCACAGTACACTCACGAAGACCATAGTCCAGACAAGATCAAGCTCAGAGCATTGTCTGTCCAACCACGAGAAGGGCGAATTCAGCTAAAGTCCAAAGTATTTCGAAATCCGTCCTAGTCAACTGCGGAATATCGAAAACTTTGGAGGGGGTTCTGTAGGCTGTCTAAAAATCATTAAAAACAAGTCGTCAAAAGCAGAGTCCCAAACTCCAGACGCAGGGCTAGTCTCAGCCAGCACTGCAGCACCAAGGCGCGTGGGTCGAAACCCGCGTCTCAGCCAGCACTGCAGCACCAAGGCGCGTGGGTCGAAACCCGCGTCTCAGCAGCACCAAGGCGCGAGGGTCGAAACCCGCGTCTCTGCCGCACCAAGGCGCGAGGATCGAAACCTGCGTCTCAGCTAGCACTGCAGCACCAAGGCGCGAGGGTCGAAACCCGCGTCTCAGCAGCACCAAGGCGCGAGGGTCAAAACTCGCGTCTCAGTTGTAACCGTCCCGGTTATAGGGTCAATCACGGCCCACATAATGGGAAAATTTAACCCCCATTATGGAGTGTTTTTAGGAGGCACGTACGCCCCTGAAACCTCTATAAATAGCCCTGTTGCTATGGAGATGGGGTCGGATTCGAAGGGAAGAAGGGAGGAAGAGAAAAAAGAGAAAAAGAGAGTCTAACTCCTCAGCTAACTCGCTGCGTACAAGTTAGTCTTTACCTACAATCTCTCGGTCGACAGAGCTGTGTTACTCCGTCCACCATCCGAAGAGAAGGTCCCCAGAAGTTCTCGACGTTCACCCGGTCAACGGAAAACAAGATTCAGTTTCCACCGCCACTTGAAGAACCCAGCACTAAACAAAGGGAAGATTCAAGACTCAACATCTTCCCCCTTGTAGTCGGAGCATTAGTCCGTTGTAATCTTTCAATTGATTCAAGGAAATTTTACGCGAACCATTCTCCGTACCAAACACACACGTGTATAATAAGAGATCAAATCTCGGATTGACATGTGTATTAGTTTTTAAATAATATATTATGCGTGTAAGTCTCAGAGTATCTCCAAGAATTTCCTGGAGATCTCTTATTTAAAGGGGTGGAGGGGCCTAAGGGATTATTTTGAGGCCATTGGTTTTCAACGATACTCTCTTAAATGTCCACTCTACAATTTGTTTTAATATTTTATGTTTAGAATGATTTTTTCATTTATTTAATAATTAAAATTACATGTATTAATCCAGTATTAATGATATATTAAAATATTAATTAAATTAGATTTATATATTACTTTATATATTAATTAAATTTACTAAAACATATTAATTAAATATTATTTCAAATTTAAATTAGTATTATTTAAATATTAAGGGACTATTAAGGGACTTCTTGGTCTCCTCAGATTAGGAGACATTTGCAGGGACTTGGGGGGAGCTCCGACCCCTTAGAGAGCAAACCTCCATGTCCCTTAATTTATCGAAGGAGCCGGTAAATCCAGTCCCTTAGAGATGGTCTCACACACATAATATAGGAGATTATAAGAGGTCTAATCCACGTGTCAATGCAGGATTAAATCTCTTATTGTATGTGTATGATGCTCACACACATGAACCGAATCCATTTGTATGCGATATGTATATTTGATATTTGATTCTCGAAACAAAGCAACAATGATAGGTAGTGTTGGTTTATAAGAAGTCTCAAATTTAAATATTTTTATGGTCGTTGTGGTAGAGATTTTTTGAATGATTAGACGGTCGATTCACGTCATAAACGAGAGTATGTATTTAAGGTGTAAGTGTAAAATAACAAATACTAATCAGACAATAGATAAAGACACGATATTTTTATGTGAAAACCCAAATCGGAAAAATCGCGGGGGAAAAGAAGGAAAATTCACTATAACTCACCAGTTTACAGGAATTACAAGTGTGTATTGGTATTTCTTTAAGTTAGAATTGAAAGAAAGGCCCAAAAAAAGTCCCTTTCTCGCTGGAGAAGAAGTTCTATTTATACAGAACTTTTCCTCCTCAGACGGATGGGGCGCTGGCGAGATACGTGTAATTGCACGATCTTCATGTGCGAATTATGTAACGGTCACGATTGCTGGTGTGATAGTTGAAATTGTATGCAGGAAATTTCGTCATTATTCATGACTGTCCGCCTCGAATGCATGAGTGTTTCAGTCTTCAACTTGGGAGAGGAGAGGCGGCGTGATTGCAGATGGAGATCTCGATGGTTGTTACTGGAGACTTTTGGGTGAATTCGAAAATATTAGACTGTAGGTGACTCTGGAGGGTGATGTCTCTGGGACGGGGGTTTTTGCTCCGAGATGGCTCTTGGTGACGGAACTTTGGAGATTGACTTAGTTTGACATGGAGTGATTCTAGGAACTGTGTATGCTCTCGGGAGAGTCCAATGTAACAGAGACAGTTGATGCGAAAACTTCAAAGGAGGACTTGGTTGCTTGGACATGTGTCAGCTGTTGGATTAGGTGTCTAAGTCATAACTATAATTGATAGCAGCATAGTCCTTTTGGGTTGCCCTCGAGATTCAAAAATAAGTATAACTAAAAGGAGAACAAAATTTCCTTTGGGAAATTAGTCCCACATTGGTGGGATAAGAAAACTGGAGGTTATCCAAGGCTATAAATAGGGCCTTAGGGATTCATTCTAATGCACTACCTCTTGGCTTGAGTATTACCCTCCTTCTTTCTCCTCTTGGAAGAACTCTTTGATAGTTCATCCATACTTAGTTAAATTTTTTGAATCGTTGGGTGTGATTCCATCAGAGGCACGACATTTGTGGTGCTTGCTTCCAAGAGATCTGAAGGGATAATTTTAGTTGTTTACTATAACAACTAAAAGAGGCACGACGTTTGTGGTGCTTGTTTCCAAGAGATCTGAAGGGATAATTTTAGTTGTTTACTATAACAACTAAAAGGTATGTAATTCTATTTTCTTCTGTAGTAATTTTAATTAATTACTGGGATATTAGGATTCTTTTATGTTCAAAGTTATAGGTTCAATTGTGAAAACATAGATCATGTTTTAGGTTGCATGCTCCCTTAAAAGTCTAAGTTTGTTTGTAATACCTAAAACCCATCAGTGGTATCAGAGCTTGGTTTGTTTTCAATTGAATTTGCTATAATTGTTGAATTGATAAGGTAACTGCCTATATAATGGTAGATGTATGGGTGTCCACTCTCACCCACCACTTCCTTGATTAGTGGAGGGTCATTAACTGAACGGGTTTGATAGGACTATATATATATTGATTCTCATTAAAAGTATAATGATAATAAAAGGTAACTAAATTTTATTTAAATCCCAATCTTAGTTACTTTAAGAAAAAATGTGAAATTGTATGCTAACCCATGAAATTGCACATTACACCTTATAAGTCATTAGTGGTGCGTGTGTGGTTAACCAGCACACTAATAGGGCTAATAAAGAGCAGTAATGGGTATCTTATAAATTGTTATTGTTGATGGAGTGTGTGTGGTTTACCAGCACATCAATTGAGATGATAAATGACATGAAGGTTACCAAGCACATTTGCATGGTTATTCACATCTTGTTTGTGATCCTCGGTATCCCAGTCACAAATGTAAGAGCATAATCTGAGATTAAACATGCCATTGAATAGTTTCAATGAGTCTCAAAAGACATACCTGTATGAAATTTGCAATTAGATTACGGCATCCCTTTTCTAAGTTGTGAATTTCATAGTTGGATCCTAGCCTCGATATTTCAATTTTGAGTTGTTATATTAAGGGTTATTTTTCTTTTCTAACTCAAACTACCTTTCTTTTAAAAATGTCTGCCCCTAACGATGCTTCTGGTTCCTCCTCCTCCAATCACAACTTTTCTTTGTTGAACATCTGCTCAAAGGTGACATTAGATGGCACCAACTATAATGACTGGATGCGCAACATCAAAATGGCTCTTCGTTTCGAGGACAAGGAGTATGTCCTTGACAAAGAACTTGTTGAAATTGACGAAGAGAAGGCCACTCCTGAAGAATTAGCTGCTTATAAGAAACACTACACGGATGCAACAAAAGTTGCTTGCATCATGGTTGCTACCATGACTCCTGAACTGCAAAAATTCTATGAGGATTACTGGCCGTACGAGATGAACAAAGACCTTATGGAAAAGTACCATAAGCGAGCTCGTCAAGAAAAGTACGAGATAGTAAAGTCCCTCATATCAAGCAAGATGAAGGACGGAGAGTCTGTCAGCGGCCACGTGCAAAGGATGCAGCGATACGTGGAACGCCTTGTGAGGCTAAATATGCATATTGATGATGAGTTGGCTATTGACATAGTCTTGAACTCATTGCCAAGTTGTTATGATCAGTTCATCTTGACCTATCATTTGAACAACAATGAGACCACATTGGCTCAATTGCACAACCTCCTGAGAACAGCTGAAACTGGGATGAAGGGAAAGAGTGATCCCCCACTCCTGCTAATACTACCGTTCTGGCCATTGGGCAAGGAAAGGGGAAAAAGAGGAAAGGTCCTCCCAAGCAAAACTGGAAGGGAAAGTCTCATGTAAAAACCAGTTCTGATATTACCCCTGTCTCTGATCCTAAAGAGGCCACTTGCTTCTATTGCAACGACAAAGGACATTGGAAACGAAGCTGCCCAAAGTATCTGCAAGATTTAAAAGATGGGAAAGTAAAACCATCTACTGCAGGTATATACACTATTTCGTCTATTAACGCAACATCTTCTGATTCTTGGGTCCTTGATACAGGATGTGGGTTTCACATTTGTTCTGTATTGCAGGGACTAAGAAAAAGTGAGGATGTGGAGCATGGTAGAATGAACTTGATCATGGGGAATAGGCGATCTTCACCTGTCACCAAGATTGGAGTTTATAGTCTAGTGCTTAATAATGGTGTTAATTTAGATTTATTGAATTGTTGCTACTCGTCAGAAATGACACGAAATATTATCTCTTTTCATGCATTGTTCAAACAAGGTTTTAGATATTCTTTTAATGATGAGAATGGTTCTATTTCTGCTTATAAAAATGGCATTTTTTATTTTGAAGCTTTACCTTGTGATGGTGTGTATGAAACTGTGATGTATGTAGACAACTTAGGTAATAGTGTATTTCAAATTGATTCGTTTAATGGTGTAGACAAAGAGTGCTTGTGGCATTGCCGTCTTGGACACATTAACAAAAAACGCATGGCTCAACTCCAAAAGGATGGGGTGTTGGAATCATTTGACCTAAGGTCAGATGATACATGCGAATCTTGTCTTTTGGGTAAGATGACAAAATCACCTTTCACTGGATTTTGTGAAAGAGGTGAAGGTTTGTTGGATCTCATACACACAGACGTGTGTGGACCCTTCAGATCAGCCACAAGGGATGCTAATCGATTCTATGTGACTTTTACTGATGATTATAGCAGATATGGTTATATCTACTTAATAAAGCATAAGTCTGAAACCTTTGAAAAGTTCAAAGAGTTTAAACAAGAAGTCGAGAATCAATTAGGCAGGAAGATAAAGATGCTCCGATCAGATAGAGGCGGAGAGTATCTTAGTATCGAGTTCCATGACTATCTCAAGGAATGTGGAATAGTTTCACAATTGACACCTCCTAGGACACCACAACTTAATGGTGTGGCTGAGAGACGCAATCGAACCTTGTTAGACATGGTGCGTTCCATGATGAGTCGAGCTTCACTTCCAATATCATTCTGGGGGTATGCCTTAGAAACTGCCGCCCACATTCTTAATCTTGTTCCAACAAAGAAGGTTGCCAAAACACCTCACGAAATGTGGACAGGAAAGGTTCCCTCGTTAGCACATATTAAGGTTTGGGGTTGTGAAGTTTTCGTTAGACGAGAAATTCACGACAAGCTTGAACCTCGTAGTGAGCGATGTGTTTTCATCGGCTATCCACAGAAGAAGTCATTTGGATATTTGTTCTACAGACCTAGTGAGAACGTGGTCTTTGTAGCACGGAGAGGAGTCTTTCGAGAGAGAGAGATCATATGCAAAGAGGACAGTGGGAGCGCCGTTGACCTTGAAGAAATTCAAGAGCCAGCAGATGAAGGAACCTTTGAAACCACTATGGTTCAACCAGAGGAAGAGATTCCAATTGAACCCATTGACACTTCATTACCTCTTAGGCGTTCTAGTAGAGTTGGCAAGCCAACTGAGTTCTATGGTTGCCATATAACTGCAAATGGAGACACGTTTATCAGTGACAATACACTGGTAAATTTGGATGAGCCGACGAACTACAAGGAAGCCATGGCAGGCCCTGAGGCAGCCAAATGGAAAGAGGTAATGGACAGCGAGATCAAGTCTATGTATGACAACCAAGTTTGGAACTTGGTTGATCAACAACCTGGTCGGAAGACAGTTGGTTGTAAATGGATCTTCAAGAAGAAGATCGACATGGATGGTAATGTAAGTACATTCAAAGCACGACTGGTGGCGAAAGGCTTTACTCAAACCCCAGGGATTGACTATGATGAGACCTTCTCACCAGTGGCTAAGATAAAATCTATTAGGATAATGCTAGCCATAGCTGCATTTCATGACTATGAAATTTGGCAGATGGATGTCAAAACTGCCTTCCTAAACGGAAAGTTGGCTGAGGATGTTTACATGAGTCAGCCAGAAGGTTTTGTGGATGCAAAGTTTTCCAATGGAGTATGCAAGCTTGAGAAATCCATCTATGGATTAAAACAAGCGTCTCGCAGATGGAATCTTTGCTTCGATGAGAAAGTCAAAGAGTTTGGTTTCTCTAGAAGTGAGGATGAGTCGTGTGTATATGTCAATGCTAGTGGGAGCATAGTCACCTTCCTGGTATTGTATGTTGATGACATACTTCTTATAGGAAATGACATTCCAACCTTGCAAAATGTTAAGTCTTGGCTTGAAAAGTGTTTCGCTATGAAGGATCTAGGAGAGGCTGCCTACATTCTAGGAATAAGAATTTTAAGGGACAGGAGTAAAAGACTAATTGGACTTAATCAGAGTACCTACTTGGATAAAGTACTGAAACGTTTCTGTATGGAGAATTCCAAGAAAGGAGAACTGCCCATCCAGAGTAATACCAAAATGAGTAAGACTCAAAGTCCGAGTACAGATGAAGAGATAGCAGAAATGAGTAGAATTCCATATGCTTCTGCTGTTGGTTCTATCATGTATGCTATGACATGTACTCGTCCTGATGTGTCCTTTGCTTTGAGCATGGTCAGTCGTTATCAGGGAAATCCAGGTAAAGCTCATTGGGTAGCGGTTAAGAATATTCTCAAGTATCTGCGAAGGACTAAAGACTGGGTCCTAGTACTTGGTGGCTGTGATACATTGAGAGTAACTGGGTATAGTGACGCCAGCTTTCAAACAGATAGAGACAACTTCCGTTCCCAATCTGGCTGGGTCTTTACCTTAAACGGAGGAGCAATTACTTGGAAAAGTTCCAAGCAAGACACAGTGGCTGATTCTACTTGTGAATCAGAGTACATAGCGGTAAGTGAAGCATCAAAGGAGGCAATTTGGTTGAAAAACTTCATCGAAGATCTTGGAGTTGTGCCAACCATCAAGGAGCCAATGGATATTTTCTGTGATAATGAAGGAGCGGTTGCATTAACAAAAGAACCAAGAGATCATGGCAGATCTAGACATATTGACAGAAAATACCATTTTATCAGACGCAAGATAGAAGAAGGTCACGTTGTAGTGAGGAAGGTTTCATCTGAAGATAATCCTGCAGATCCACTCACAAAGGGTCTGAGTAGGGTTAAACACAATCAGCATGCTAGGAGCATTGGTCTGAGAGATGATGTTGGTTTTAGCAGTTAGATAGTTAGTTTGAAACTTATAACAAAGTAAATGTGATTGACTTTTGGTGATTAAATAATAGAGAATTATTTATGAGTTTATTTACTACCTTTTGTCAATTGTTTATTATTGTGTTTCATTTTTGCATGTTTTACTTCCCGAATAATTTGATTATTCGAATTCCACAGTCGATCATACTTTTGGAAGTAAGTAGTGAATAAAGACTGTCATGAATGGAGTTGTGGATTGTCTAAAGAGTTTTAGACATAGCAATGGTATTGCTGCAATGTTCGTGAGTACTTTGAAATGGAGATTTAAGTATTGGATTAACCCACGCTCATAGAATTACTTCATGGAATTTATCACGAGTAATTCTGAGACGATAATATCTTATAATCTTTAAATGGAGATATATGAGTTGTGGTTTACAAGTCAGTTGTGCGTTGATAATGTGTAAACGCATCAGTAACTTGATGTTATAAAACGCATTGTTGTGCATGATTTGATGAGTAAATGGTGCAAGCATATAGGTCAAAGTTTATTCGTTCCTTTTGTCCTAACGGGAAAAGCGATATCTTTGGGCCCCTCGGTGATTTGAAGTTGACATATAGTGTCGGGCCCGACCAGGACTAAATTGATGTGTTCATTTAGTAGTTCTATGTCATTACAAATCAGAAATCGGGAAACAAAATACTGGACAAAGAGATTGATTATGTTCCATGTCTCATGTTCAAATGATATCTTGTAGAACGAAGGATTATATGATCTCTTATCTTAGGACACGAAACTGACTAGGTCAGAGTTCGACAATGGCTTTTGGAAGCTACAATTTGCTGATCAATTAGGAAGTTATTAGACTTATCCAAGTGGGAGACTGTTGGATTAGGTGTCTAAGTCATAACTATAATAGATAGCAGCATAGTCCTTTTGAGTTGCCCTCGAGATTCAAAAATAAGTATAACTAAAAGGAGAACAAAATTTCCTTTGGGAAATTAGTCCCACATTGGTGGGATAAGAAACTGGAGGTTATCCAAGGCTATAAATAGGGCCTTAGGGATTCATTCTAATGCACTACCTCTTGGCTTGAGTATTAGCCTCCTTCTTTCTCCTCTTGGAAGAACTCTTTGATAGTTCATCCATACTTAGTTAAATTTTTGAATCGTTGGGTGTGATTCCATCAGAGGCACGACATTTGTGGTGCTTGCTTCCAAGAGATCTGAAGGGATAATTTTAGTTGTTTACTATAACAACTAAAAGAGGCACGACGTTTGTGGTGCTTGTTTCCAAGAGATCTGAAGGGATAATTTAGTTGTTTACTATAACAACTAAAAGGTATGTAATTCTATTTTCTTCTGTAGTAATTTTAATTAATTACTGGGATATTAGGATTCTTTTATGTTCAAAGTTATAGGTTCAATTGTGAAAACATAGATCATGTTTTAGGTTGCATGCTCCCTTAAAATCTAAGTTTGTTTGTAATACCTAAACCCATCATCAGCATCTTGCTGAGGGTCAATTTTTAACCACTACAGATTTTCCCAATTTTTCGCTTGTCGAAGTCTATAAGAGGGAACTAGGAAGAGTAGAGTTCGTTGAGATCTTAAATGCCTTGAATTCTTCTTAAAATTAGAGTGGGAGGATCTGGTTCATTAATGTGAATCTTTGAGATTTCAGCTGGAGATTGTGTGGATGAAAGACAGTTGGTGTGTTTATTGATTAGATTGACATGAAATCTGTGACTGGCGTCTTTTCGAATCCCGGCGTCATAATGACTGAGATCGTATGATAGAAACAGTTGATATCATGCAGATTTGGTTGACCGAGGATCTTGAGAAGTGGACCGACTTTTTCAGAGATTAGAGATTTGAATTAAGGACGTTTCGATTCCTTCATCTATTAATAGGGTGGAGTCCTAGAGTGGAAATTGCTTGTCTTCTTCTCTAAAAAAATTCTTATTTCCATACTCTTTACTCTGATGGGTTGCCATATCGTTCTTCTTCTTGTTCGGTGGAGGAAAAAGAGGGAGAGGATGAAAATGGTGGGACTGGTAGTCACGCTCTTAGTGTTTAGAAGCTTAGTTGGTGCTAAACATCAGTCTTCACGACGAGCTTTGTCGCAAAAAATCAGTTTTCGTGACAAAACTCTGCTACCAGGAAGGATAGGTAGGGCTTCCACTTTGACCTGATTTGTTCTTCTGATCTCCAATCAGACCAATCTAGCTCTCAGCTTGGGGTTCAGTGTTATTTCTTGGTGGGATGTATGAGGTAGGAGTGAGGGCTATTCCAGACAGTCACGAAAGTGGATCTGATTCCATCATCTTCTTTCATGTCTTGCAGTCTTCACTCTGATCAAGGGTTGCTCCTTCGCGCTTGGAGACTCTCTCCTCGTGGCGAGTAACAGGAGGGGAGTATGGGGTATTCCTCAGGTTATCACCGATGAAGCACTCCTTCTGGAGCTCCGACCTCTTCCTCATATTAAAGTGTCAGTGGTGTGATATCATATTGGCTTGTATGTCTTGTTGGTCTGGCTTCCTAAGAGGCGTGTTCCAGGCAGAGAGGAGAAGATTCTTCATCAGAAGGATCCCTTATTGGCCCAAAGGTCTATCACTCTAGTTTCGATGATGACTAACTCATGTAGTTATAGTACAATGATCTTGTTGTATTTTAACTTTCAAATATTGATCAAGATCTTAGTTACTTTTAGCTTCACTAAAAGACTCAAAGTCAAATTTGAACTTAACATATAGTGATTTAAGAGCTCAAGCTTATAGAACATAGTTAGTATTCAAGATGGAGTCTATCTCAGAGAATCAAACTTGAATCACGTCTATACGGAGAAGAAGATCTTCAAGAAGCTTGTGTCTAATGTTTGTGAGTTTAGGATTCTTGTATATAATATATTAGTTTTGATTGCTCATGCTCACATACACAAATTTTAATATATAGGTTTTGATTTAGCCGTTTTACGTTTTGTGTTTTGGTTTATATCAAAAATATGTTTATATCATTTTGTTTGTGTATTGGAGTATCCATACATTATGGAGTTTTGAAAAAACTAGTTTTTATTTAAAAGTTTGGTTTTCAAAAATACGATTTTGATTTCAAAATTGAATTTATATACCTCAAAATAGTTCAATTGTTTGTAATATGTTGTCATTTTTGATCACACACACACACACATATGCTCTAATGTATTTACATGAACTTTTTTTGTGAAATTTATTGAGATATATTCGTATTTAAATTGGGTTTAAAAGATGTTTAAAAATACTATTCATATTGTGTTTGGGCTATGGTCAACCGCCCGGTCGACCAACGTGCGCATACGAGTACAAGCGCATGTGACCTGAGCTCGGTCGATCGACCGATCGAACGCAACAGAGATCAGCTGACCGATCGATCAATCAAACTATGTTTGCAGAGTTCTCGGGTTTTTTCGGTCGACCGGTCAGCCGACCGTTCTGCTGATCTGCTTGACATCCTTCTAGTATTTTACCTATAACTTTTTATTATACTATTCAATCAATATTATTCAAATTGCATTACGAATATAACTTTCATGGCTACATTACTTATTCGATGATTGTTTTCTGATTAAAATGTTGAAGATGTCAAATATTGGTTTGAATTCATTTTATATTCTGAAAATAGTTTATGGTTTTCTAATTTGACATTTTTCAGTATTTTGAGCATAACTTCTTATTAGGATATCAGATTAATTTGATTTAAATTCTGTTAGAAACATTACTTAAATATCTACATATTTTTTCGATATATTTATTTTCAAATTCTAACTTTTTGGCCTCAAAAATATGCTCTAAGTTGACCTATTACACAGAACTGGGTCTCTGGATGGTTGACCGCCCGGTCGACCGCCAGGCTCCAACGGTCAGAAATTTGACCGTTGGACGGTCGATCATGCAGTCAAATGACAGGCCATTTCTGGCAATTTTTTACTCCAACAGCTAATTTATCTATTGGCCTATATATATAAGGTTTTCGGTGAGTTTTTAAGAGCTAATATTCTCACTTTTAACAGAATTTTTCAACGAGTTTTTCAAGAGTTCTTGTGCTCCAAATCCATATCTCTATTGTGTTTAAAATTTTGAAAAATCAAAAGTAAGTTTTGAGAAATTATAGTTTTAATTTTCTAGTTCTATATCTTTCAAGAAGTTTTTCAAGTATTTTATTTTGTTTTTTATTTTCAAAATCTTTGTTTTCTCACAAGCTTGAACTATTCATTGCAAAATCTATCATCTAAGATCTAGTATTGTGAGAGGCGTTGTTTGTGAATTTTGTGATCACCACGTGTTGTAACCACTCTTTTACTTTGTGCTTTGGCTTTGTATCTTCCCTCTTGTGTAGAGGTGATTGCTTTGAGCATCGGATTTGTGACTTGGCTTTGTGCCCACCTTTTGTGTAGAGGTTGTTTTCTTTTGTTGAGTTCTAATTGGAGTTAATGAAAATTCTTCAGGCGGGGCGTAGAGCAAGTGACTCGAATCTCGAAACATATCCTTCTGTTTGTTTTTGGCTATCTCTTGCAACTCTACTCTTTTTAAATCTCGCATTACTATTATTTTTCATCTATACATGCTTGATATTGCTATTATGCATACACTTGTATTGCTCTAAGAGAGCTATTGAAGCACCTCAACTCTTATAAAAGAGGAATCTTGAGAAGTTTTAAATCCCTTCATCAGGAATTCGGCTTCACTCTTTGGAATTCAATTGCATTTAGTTTTGTTAGTGTAAAAGTTAAATTTCGCATTAGATTAGCACTACACCTATTCACCCTTTTTAGGTGTACTTTCATCTTTTACTTTTGTGAAGAACCTCTCGAAGCTTCCTCCGGTACCCTTGGATGGTGGCGCGAACAATAAGGTCGTGTCGGCCTCCATGCCAAAACGGGTATAGTCATCATCTGAATCTGTAAAAGTTGTCACTTATTCTGTAACCGTGCTACCCTTCAAATAGCAAAAATTATTGTGTCAGACGCCCTTCAAAACAACCATTGAGCCTTTAATGATCTTGAGCACACCATCTCTAGTAGACACTTCAACACCTAATGCTTTCAAGGCACAAATAGAGATAAGATTCTTTTTCACTTGAGGTACATACCTCACATCCTTCAATTTCCTCACCATCCCAACAAAATCTTGACCAAAATAATACCTATCCGTTCCATGTAACATGAACGATCATCACCCATGACAATGGAATAACTATCTAGCTTCTCAAAACTAGAAAATCAATTCATGTTTGGACACACAAGATAGGAAGCTATTGTATCTAACATCCACTCAGAATCACCTGAGTAGCCTACGGTAGGAGTAGTGACAGAGAATGAAAATACAAATGAGTCTGAGTCTGATCCATCTACATGTGAAGTACTACCTGATTGGGTATTGATTACCCGTGTGAGATTTGGCCCGGTCTTTGACTTCTTATCCTTATTCTTATCCTTGGTCCTTATACAATCAACCTTTCAATGCTCTAACTCTTTATAGAAAGCGGCTGGTTCTTCTTCAGATCTTTGAACCATGATCTGAACTTCGATCTCTCACGATCGCCTTTTCTCTTTCGATTGGAACCCCTGCCTCTTACCGTCAACAACTCTGCTGATATACTACTGGAAGAAGACTGCTTGTCTTTCTTCCTCACTTCATAATTTACAAGAGCAGCTGATACATCATTATACTTAAGTAATTATTTCTCATTAATTAAGATGAGGACGAAGGTCTCATACTCCTCATCAGGAAGAGAATTCGGAAGAATCAACATTTTGTCCTCTTCTTTGATTTTCACATTCACATCAATCAAATCTGTAAGAAGCTTTGCGTAGTCATTCATGTGATCAGTAATAGAGAGTATTTTCTTCAACTGGAAGCGATAAAACCTCCTCTTTAGATGCAGTCGAGACTCGATATTTTTCGTCAGATATTGCTTCTCGAGAATCTCTCACATTTTTCTTGGGGACGTTCGTACAACATATGATAGTTGATGTCTTGGGTCAGATAAGACCTCATGAGACTACATGTCGTTTTATTCTTCTTATCCCAATCTTTCGCAGAAGTCTCTTCTGATTTTTCTTCCAACTGTAGAGTGTCTTCGAGATTTAATGATGTCAGAGCATCCATTACCTCGCACCTCCACATCCCAAAATTGTTCTTGCCATCAAATTTTACCACATCGATCTCCATCGGATGTTGGTTTACGGATTTTATCGCGGATTGACTTTCTCTGGCCATCTCCTCAACACAATGAGGAAAACAATAGTAAAAATAAATCTAAATAGGAAAATCAGATCTTTACCTCTGAGCGAAATTGAGGACAGTCTCCAAATTGATTTTCTCCACCCAAACGAATAACTCCTCGTCGTACCCGAAAAGTTCTGATACTATTTGTGGAGAATGTTGAGGAAATTCCCAAAGCAATAAAAAATCTCAGCAACACCAAGGAAGTCACCAACGCAAGAGCAAAACAAATAGAAGATAAAGCAAAAGAGAACACACGATTTAATGAGGTTCTGCAATTTGCCTACATTCTCGGGACAGAAGGGGAGAGAGATCTTATTAAATCAATCAAGTACAGGATATAATAGCACAGGCAATTCCCCTCTTTATATAGCAGAAAGTCTTTGAGTTTAAGAAAACCAACAGATCTAAACTTGAATCAGAAACGAACTTAGAAAACTATCAGTATGTTGCCTGGTCGATCGGTCGATCGACCGGCTCCTTCTACAATCGATCGATCGTTTTTTTTAGTAACACCTGACAGACTCTCTGTTGGTTGACTGCCCGGTCGACTAATACCTCTGATGCCTGCTTCTGTGCGATTGACCTGGCGGTCAACTCAACGCCCTGTGCACGTTCTGTGCATGCCCGGTTGACCGCCCGGTCGACCGGTCCTCTGTCTTTAGCTGAAAATAGAGCTCCTCTACTGTCTCTGATCTTTGCTTTCTCATTTCCAATGAGTAAAAAACTCTACCATCAAGATTTTACGCTCTCTCCCCTGTAAATTTCATCTTTCTTAAAAAAGATGTTAGAAAATGAAGATAGTGTTGTCATGGTCCTAGGGGCAACGACGGTGAAGATACAAACTAGTTCGCCGCGTCAGAGAAAGCTATTGCACTGGATGCTTTTTCTCCATTGAAGGAGCAAATGATCTCAACATGAGTAATTAATTAGTGAGCAGGCAAATATTTCTTCATGCCAGCTGAAATTTTTGCTCAAACTATCCTACACATTTCAAGTTCTAAGCTTGTGGATGAAATGGAGGTCCATTAAGATGAAGGCATTGTTAATCAAGCTCTAGTCTTCAACAAACAACAGTTCTCATCTGCTCTCGGCCTGAAACACCAGAGAAGCAGCACCACAAACTCATTTCGCATCCAAAAAAACAAATAAATTTATCAAAAAGTGATCAAAGAAATAGCAACAAATCTTTAAAATAAAAATCGTGGTACACAATTCAGCTCATTGCAGTTTGAATCCTTAGGGGAAATTTTAAAGGTGTAAGTATGTAGGCCATATTTTAATTGAATTTTAACATAAAGCCCAACCCATATTTAATTTTACAATTTTGAATCTAAAGCCCCAAATAATCTCTGCGAATTTACACACACGAGCCCATTGTTGCCCAATAAGCTAACAACAATAACTTATTTTTTTGTGTGAAAAAAATTGTGCTTGTTCATTTAAAATCTGATGTATTTGCTTTTCTTTGCCAATAATTTCTTCTGAAAAGCTACATCCTTCTCAAGAACAAAAGGAAAAAAACTAAACTAACACTAACAACATTCTTCTCTCTATGTACAATTCACTTTCGCAATTCACATCACCACAATCTATTCACTCCTCTTATGTCTCAAGGCCTTTCTGTTCAAGCCTGTATCACAGTGAATCGTCGAGTCAGGGAACCTCAGCTTGTGTCTCTGGTCGTGATGCTTGGCACCCGATCTCTCCTTCGCATCGTCTTCATCATTCTTGTCGTCCGCCATCACTGTGTACACGAAAGGGCCTATCCGTATGTCGTCCAAGTCCAAAAGAGTCTCCAGAGTCTCAAGAACTGTTCTCATCAGCGGCCTCGCCTTCTGCTTGTGGCTCAAGCACCTGTGAGCCAGTGCAGCTGCCCTCTGAGCCCCCAGGGTCGAATACTGACCGTCGAGGCTGGAGTCCATTATGCGGTTCAGCTTCTCGGAGTTTTTCAGGAAAGGCTTTGCCCATTGTACAAGGTTCTGTTCTCTGCTTGGTCGAGTTTTGTCTACTGATCTCCGGCCTGTTAGCAGCTCGAGCAGTACTACACCGAAGCTGTAGACATCACTTTTCGCTGTAAGATGGCCTGCAAAAAAAAATTTCAGGGTTAGAATTTTGGTTCGATGAGCAGAGAAAGAACTGAGAAGAATCTTGGTGAACTACGAAGGTGGTTTTTTTACCAGTCATGACGTATTCAGGTGCACAGTAGCCCTCCGTGCCCATGACTCGAGTCGAACATGCGAGCATCGCCTTCAGGCCCGTCTTTGGCCAGCCCGAAATCTGAGAGCTTGGCTTTGTAATCCTGAAAATTGAAGAGAGGGTAGATTTAGATGCCATATTGAAAAGTTGATAAAAATGAATTTAACATTGATCATATTAATTATGCGCGTAAAAGAATATTTCAACTATTAGAAACTTCTTATGGAAAACTCAACAGAATAATCATGATGAGACTTTGAAGATCTAGTTTGACATTTGTTACTCTGATTCATTCTAGATGGCGTCCCTGGTTTTATGCAGCCATTCCTTCAATGGTTTCAGCCATGTTTCAAACTAAAAGACTGTTTTAGTTGGAAATTATCTGGATTGGGATCTAAGGTTGACTTCAATTGAACGGGATTAATTATGATGATTGAAGTAATTGTTGCTGATTAATCTCCTTCAAGGGGAAACAGGACTCATAACCCATCACTTCATTAGTCTAAGTTTCAAAAGTTGATCAAATGTGGAGTTCTGACTGAATCCCCCAATGTGAACAGAGTCAGCCAGCCTAGCAACAGGGACACCAATCCCCTAGTGATTGCCACTTTTGTTGAGGATGGACTAGTTCAAAGTGCGTACACAACTGTCCTTGCAAGAGGAGAGCAAGTGGGTGAGACTCACCGTTAGAAACTCAGTGTAAAGGTCCAAATCAAGAGATGTGCATCGAGATGAATGGGAGGGGACATTGCCAACCCCCCCCCCCCCCCCCCCCCCCCCCCCCCAACCCCAAAAAAAAAAAAAAAAAAAAAAAAAAAAAAAAAAAAAAAACCCAAATAAGTGAAAAAGGCAGCCCAAAAATATTTACAAGTGTGCCATTAGTTTTTTTTTCTTTTTTTTCGGGAACAATTTTACCATTGATGAAAACTCCAAAGAGTCTCCTTCTTATTCCTCCTTCTTTTTCCTTCTCTAGCAACCCTCCTTCTTTTTCTTCAGCCGACCTCCTCCTACCGACCTCCCTGGCCTCAACCCCCCCTCCCGGCCGGCGCTCCCCCGGCCTGAACCCCCGGTGCTCCCCATCCTCCTCCCTCCTCTTATCGACGACCTCCTCCCCTCCCTCACCGCCCAACTCCCCCTGCCCCATCTATTCAGCCAGGGGGAGGGGGTGGGGATGGAGGGAGGATGGCAGGGGGGAGGGGGGGTTCCTCGGTGGGTCACGGGGAGGAGGGGGAGGCAGGGGGTTTTGCTGGTGGGTCGCGGGAGGGTGTGTCGGGGGGTTCGCCGGTGGATCGCGGGGAGGGAGGGTTTCGCCAGTGGGTCACGGGGATGAGGGGGTGTGCAAGGGGGTCGCCTGTGGGACGATGGAGGAGGGAGGAGACCGGAGGGTCGTCCACAAGGAAAGATGGGTCACCGGCGAGGGAAGGAGAGGAGGCGGAGGAGGAGGAGAGAGCACTTTCGCAAGTTAATTTTTTATTTTTATTTTTAGTTCAGAGCGGGACTTTATCAAATTTGAGGGTGCCTTAGTTTATGGGTTCCTTTCTCATTTTTTTTTGGGTGGCAATATCCGCCCTAGTGGCCAATGAACTAGCTAATAAGTTTTGGAACCCAATTTGACACTGAAAGGACTCTACTGGTGAAAGTAGGCCCACATTATTTTCCTTTTTAACCAAACTCAATCAATTCACCGTGATCGGACAACCGTTTGTTTTTTTATGTTCGACTGGACGCAAGACCTGAATTCTAACGCTCACCTCGTCTAGCAATATGTTTGATGCTTTGAAATCACGGTAGATCACAGGCTTCTCTGCTTCATGAAGAAAGACAAGGCCCTTAGCAGCTCCCACTGCTATCTGCAATCTTGTAGACCATGGCAATGGATCAAGAAGCCCTGAAATCAACAAGTAGTGGTCATTATAAAATTAGTACCTTTGTCTAATCCTTTTAAACTAGATACACCTCAGTAGGAGCTAATAGCAGATTAGATATGGACTTACTCTTGAAGAGATGGTTCTCCAAGCTTCCCTTTTCCATGAACTCATATACCAGGAGCCTGTGTTCATCTTCACAGCAATAACCGATGAGTTTTGTGAGGTTTGGATGCCTCAATTGCCCAAGAAAGATCACCTCAGCCTGCCAATATTAGATCATATGTAAGTTAATTTTTGAAAATTTGTATGTCAGATATCATGATTGCCAAGGATTAATTCTTTTGCATATGAAACAAAAAGCTTGTTTTCTTAAAACTTCCAGTTTGCAACTTGCAAGTATATACCCCATAAAATCTTATTTATGAACTACTTTTAACTCTTTTTCAATATCTATCAGCATCAACTTCTAAAAAATATTTAAATTTAAATTACATATACATATATTGCCACATTTTGCAAAACTATTTACTTTATCGACGTTTGTTATGGTTGACACATCAAGCTTGGTGGACTCTGCCAATAAGAGAGAAGCTATAGCTGTTGATTACCTCAGCAGTAAGGCTCTTAACAGCAAAATGGCTTCATGACCAAGGATAAAGATGCAAATTTTGTAACTATATGTGAAGTGTTTATGCAAATTACAGATTTACTTGAATTAAAAATATTAAAGGAAAACTTCAACAATATATAGAAGAAAATATAGAAGTGTTGGTGGAGTTGTTTACCAGCCATTCCCTGTGACCCTGTCTTCCCTCCAGGTCTAAGAGCTTGACTGCAACTGCCTGGGGTTTGATCCCCTTCCGAATTTTCTCGTCGATGAATCCTTTATAGACAGGCCCAAACCCCCCTTGCCGATCAAATTTCTCAGCGAAAACCCCATGGTTGCTTCCTTTAGCTCATTGAGGGTGAAAAACATGCAGGTTTGATCCAATGAGAGAGAGTGAGAGGTCCTCAGGGGAGCTGATACCAGAACATGAGAGCCTCTGAGGAGATCCCTGCAGATCAGCCATGCGACGCGGCTGGGGCCGAGGCCGAGCCCTGCTGCTAGTGTCATTGAAGCAGGCAGGTAGAATAGATCTCAATGAGAGCTTGGTCATCTCTGAGAATTGGATGAAGAGTTGGTAGATAGACTTTTTGAACAACTAGCATGCCAATGGCCACATATATATACTAGTGGTAGCAATACAGGGATTGAGGGCAAAATGACTTGGGTGCACCTTTGACTCTGGCAATGGAACTAGATAGGAAACTGTGAGGAAATGTGAAGAAATGGGGACCCTGATGTCTTTTTTTTTTTTTTTTTTTTGTTCTTTTATTTTGGCAATGTGGTTGGTGAGGAAGCCTAAACAAATGGGAAGGCATGATATGGGATGAGATTGTTACTCCTTAAAAGATCATCACAACCACTAGCTATGCTGATCAAGGGACTTGGTCTGATTTTGTCCTTTGGTTATTGGGCATTGGAATTGGATTCCATTTAAAAATGAACAAATGATAGGAAATGGAATTAGATAATTGAAATCTAATATATTGAGAAGGATATACTAATAAGCAATCTTAGCATTAAACAATGATAAAGATGACAAAATCTTATGTCTCCTAGTGCACTCTCAGGATCTCAGATAGAAGGTTCTACAGTTCTTGGCTGCTAACCTACAATTGACATGTGTTGTGATGTAATTGTGAAGTAGTTACTGCAAAGAACAAGATTTGCAACTACTCATGACAAGTCAAACAAATCTTAGAACAACTACTGATCTAAGGGATTAATTGGATGGTTAGGGTGGAAACCCTTAGAACCTCATTTGGATGGCACCTGATATTCTTAGTTTGTATGGACATCCTCAGAACTACAAAATATTTATAGATGTTGAAACAGTCCATCTTTTATGAGAAAAACGGAGGACTGAAAAACTCCCAATATTTCTTTAATAAGCTTTTAATGAGAAAGAAATTACAAGAATATAAACAAAAGCAAAAAGCAGAAATAAAGTACAAAGGGTTAGGTTAAAAAAAGACTTTTTATTCTCAAAGTTCCTTTGAAATTCAGACTTTTTAACCATTTCATTTCCAGACGCCATTACTAATGATGGCATAATCATGGTATCTTATAACTAACCTTATCCTTGTAGTGATGCAAAAATAAAGACATTAAGATCATGATGCATCTATCATCATTGGAGAAGATGCACCAATTCAATATAAATCCAGTAGTTTTACTAATAATAAGATTTCTAGTTGTTAGTTTTTAATTTTTAGTTTTTAGTAATTAGAATTGTAATAGGATTTCTGATTTTCTTTTCATATAGGTTATCTTTTCGTGCATTTTTCTCTTTCTTTTAAACTTTTGATTTTTTTTTTTAAGAGTTTGATTATGTAATCCAAGTTGAAATAGGAGAGATAGAATTTTGTAGTTTATATAAAGGCCATATGTATTCACTTTTAAAATATATAATGAAATCAATGAAAATTTATTATTTTATTGTCAGTTTGTTATGGATCATGAATCCTCCTTTTAGTAGTGGTGGGATGCCCTATTAGACCCTGATTAGCAGTGGAATGTTCTATTCGGTTTATCGGTTAGTATAATTCTATTTTCTTTCTCTCAATCTCTCCACAACAATTTCTTTTCTCTCTTTAAAAGTGTTATCAAATCTCTCTCCCTCACTTCTTCAGCTGATCTTGATGCCCATTGTTTCTCACTTCCTCGCCATTGAAGCTGAGGTCATTCAGACTTTTCCCGCGCTATCAAAATCAGGCAGAAAACATATTCGCGTAAGAAGAATTCAGTCACTGGCAAACTGACTTGTTCGAACCATAACTAATCATTCGGAGTTCAAATCGCGCACCGTTTGAAGTGTTGAGTTCGTGAAGAAAAATACACACAACTATATCAATTAAGAACAAGTTCAAAAGAATGCATTGGAGTTGGAGGTTGTGGAGTTGCGAAAGAATGCATTGGCCTTATCTAAGGCGGAGATGGACTACTTTTATCAGCTGGCTAAATGCACTTATGTTGCTAAATCTGATAAATGCACTAAGTTCTTTCACAGCATTGTGAAAAGAAACAAGGGACGGGGTTATGTGGCGGCTATCTCCAAGGAGAATGGTTCACTGACGGAGTCAACGGAGGAGGTAGCATTGGAATTTCTTCGATACTTCGAGGGACTTCTGGGTACTAGTTCTCAGGTTGAGCATGTTGACCCTCAGGTGCTTCAGTGTGGGGAGGTTATCTCCTATCATCAAGCTTGTGATCTGTTGAAGGAGGTTACCTCGGAGGAGATTAAGGAGGCGCTGTTCGGTATTGGGAATGACAAGGCCCCGGTCCGGACGGGTATAGTGCACTTTTCTTCAAGACGGTGTGGGATATTATTGGTGTTCAGTTCTGTGCTGCCGTCAAGGAATTTTTCTTATCAGGATCTCTTTTAAAGCAAATGAATCACACTTTGATTGCTTTGGTACCTAAATCTGCTCATGCTAATTCTGTGAGTGATTTTCGGCCTATTGCCTGTTGCAATGTGATCTATAAGGTGATTTCTAAAATTCTGGCTGAGAGGCTTCGACCTGTGCTCGGTGGAATTATTGATACTTCGCAATCTGCTTTTGTGGAGGGACAGAGTATGATTGAAAATATTCATTTGGTTCAAGAGTTATTGCGAAAGTACAACAGGAAGCGGGTTTCCCCGAGGTGCTTGATTAAAGTGGACCTCCGGAAAGCTTATGATTCGGTCTCTTGGGACTTCCTTGCTGAGGTGATGGCTGGTCTTAAGTTCCCGGATAGATTTATTGGCTGGATTATGTAATGTGTAACCTCTCCATCATATTCTATTGGACTTAATGGAGGAATATGGGGGATGTTCAATGGGAAGAAGGGTTTGCGACAGGGTGATCCTTTGTCTCCTTTTCTTTTTCTTCTATGTATTGAATATCTGTCGAGGAGTCTAAAGGTGAGTACAAACAGTTTGGGGTTCAAATTCCACCCTCGGTGTGGTAAGCTTAGGTTGTCACACCTGGCATTTGCTGATGATCTCATGCTCATGGCTAGAGGGGACATTCCTTCTGTCAGTATTATTATGGATAGCCTCCGGGATTTTGGATTGAAATCGGGCTTGTGCGCTAACTTGCTCAAGTCAAGTCTCTTTACGGCGGGTGTATATGGAGAGGAACTTGTTCAAATGAGGCAATTGACTGGTATCCCTGTTGGTGTGATGCCTTTCCGTTATCTTGGTGTCCCGTTGGCGGCTCAGAGCCTGCAGTTGGACCATTTTGCACCTTTTGTTGATAAAGTAACTATGTATATCAACTCTTGGATGGCTTCCAGCCTTTCTTTTGCGGGTAGAGCTGAGCTTATCAGATCAGTGCTACAAGGAGTGGATTACTTCTGGCTATCTATTTTTTCAGTCCCGGGTGCTATCATAGAGAGGGTAACTCGGCTGTGCAGGAATTTCTTGTGGCATAAGCGCCATCATCCGGTTTCTTGAAAATCCATGTGCTTGCCAAAATCGGAAGGTGGATTGGGATTTCGAGATCTGAAAACTTGGAATGATTCCCTGCTAGCAAAATCCTTTTGGAACATTCACAAGAAAAAGGACACTTTATGGGTGCGTTGGGTGCATCATATCTACCTTAAAGGGATATCTCTGCTTGGGACTGGAAGTGTATAAGGGACGACTCGCCTTTGCTCAAGAGGCTAGTTGCGATTCGTGATAAAATATGCCTTGTAGAAGGGTCTGTTGAGGCGGCAAAGAGAAGGTTATCCTCTTGGGCGGTAGGTGAGCGGATGTGCATATCGCTCGGATATGAGTTTTTTCGACATAAGGGTTCCAGGCTACCTTGGCCAAGCTCAGTTTGAAATTCGTATGTCACACCAAAGCATGCTTTTACTCTTTGGCTTGCAGCGCGGAAGAGGCTGCCTACAAAAGATAGATTGGCCTTTCTTCAGGTTAAGGAATCGTGTGCACTCTGTGTTGGTAATAAGGAATCGGCAGATCATCTATTCTTTCAATGTTCCTTTTCTGCTATGGTTTGGAGATGCATTAGAGACTGGCTGGGTATCTCTCGGGGGATGTTGACTATCTCTAGTGCTCTAAAGTGGATAAAGAAGGAGGCAAAGGGTTCCAGTGGCAAAGCAAAAGCTAAAAAGGTGGCCCTTGCTTGTACGGTTTACCATATTTGGAATGCCCGTAATAGGAAAATTTTTGAAGGCCAGACTCAGGAGGTGTTTCTACCGTCTTCAAGATTAAGCTGCACATCTATAGGACTGTATTCACTTTGGATCCAAATGCCGCTGTGGACTTTTGAGTGATCTGGGATTTATGATAGAAAAACTGGGCTGTCAACAGAATTAGTCGACTATTAAGTATTTATAGTCGACTGCAATCTTGTATAGTCGACTAACCTTTTTGGATTAGTCGACTCCTGTGGCAACAGAGAGGACAGATACATCCAGATCAACTTTTTAGTCGACTTAATTTTGTGATTAGTCGACTTGGTGCAGGTTTAGTCGACTGGGCTTTCTAACCTAGTCGACTTGGTGTAGGTATAGTCGACTAGTCTTTCTGACTTAATCGACTATAGCAAAACATATAATGTAGCTACATCCAGATCAACTTTCAAGTCGACTTGTAATTGGGGTTAGTCGACTACTAGCTTAGTCGACTGATCTAATTGATAGTCGACTAATATGACTTTGATTTGGGTTGTGGGGATACATTGTAATGGGCTAGTGTGTCAGAATTTGACAGTTTAGGGGAGGCTAATACTGTATAGCCGGTTTGGCTTTCAATCTGTATATTCAGGTTTGATAAATAAAATTTACATTCTCAAAAAAAAAAAAAGAACAAGTTCAAAAGAGTTTTCAAAGATAAATTTTCAATTTACTACTAATTATTTATAGATTAGATGTACATTTCTAATTTATTTTGATCTTAACATACTGTCCACTTTAAAATGTGAGTGTGTGAATCTGCTTCTCTTTTATAGTTGTTTGAGTTCTTTATTGATACTAGAATTTGTTACCTGCATCGCAACAATATTTAGTTAGTACTTTGGTATTTGAATTGATTTAATACCTGCATGTTATGCGCATCTTGTACACAAAGAAATAAGGAGTTGTTTGTTTGGACGTAAAAGTCGTAAAAGGTTGTAATTCGTAAATGACTTACACACAATTACAACTGCGACGTTTGTCTGGACAATAATTTGTAAAAGACTTGCGCAACTCAACTACCACTCACTTACAACTCACTTACAGTTAATTTTGTGGTTATGCAAATTTGTATTATTTTTTTATATTAATATTAATATTTTTTAGTATTTATAAGCAATACTAAAATTATTTAAATCACAAAATAGTTAATTTTGTGGTCAATTTTTTCACTTACGACTTACACGTTACAACAACCAAACACCGTAGGATACAATACACTTTTTCACTTACAACTTTATATTACCAACCAAACACCGTAAAAACTTGCATGCATATAACTAATTTATAATTGTAAAAGACTTTACCAATTACGATTTTGAATTACGGTCAATTACGATAACCAAACAACTATTAAACAAATTAAGGTCTACTAATCTTCTCCAGTGATCTCATAAATCCTTGTTAAACAAAAAATTGCCCTTGGATTTTGTGAAACTAGGCCACATCATGGCTTCTAGAATTTAATTCTCCTCTCCTTGGTGGAGCACATCCCTAAATTCTATACAAGATAGAATGTCTGAAAAGAACATATATTGCCAAGAAGCATGAATACTTGCAGGCCAGAATGAAAGAAAATGGAAGCATCTTAAGGGTCTAATCTTTGCATTATTTCCTCCCTTTCTTTAAGTTTTGCTGTCTATTTCCTGGCAGAGTGAGAGAGACAGCCAGAACAATAATATAAGAAATGTTATTACTTTTAGATATATAAGAAATGTTAATACTTTTAGATATATTTCTGTTTGGGGGCCAATTTTGTCAACAGACTGCCCCCATGAGTCCTTATCATGTATATCTCTAAAATGGCCAAGTTCTTCCTGTCATTGGTATAGAAGTTGTGATTTCAACATACAGAGAGTTGGAAGTTAAGTATTATATAATTCATTACAATTTAAATGTTTTAAATTCTCTTCCTTTGCATATGTGCACACAAAATAAATTTAACATTAGTTCAACCAATCTTGACATCAATGTGCAATAGCTAATTTCTGAATAAGAGTCATCTTTGCATGATTTTTAAGTTCTAACTATCTCTCATTAGTCAATGCATGCATAATGAGAGGTTATATGTATCTTTTCTAGCAAGGATAAATAGTCATGTGTGACACATACTGATGGTGATGCTTATGATTTACATATTTGGTTGCTGCTTAACGTCTCAAGCAAGGACTCCTAACCAAAAACTTTTAGAAGAATCTGAGCATGGTTGATGCTTATGGAGCAAGATATAAAATGGATGCTACACTTAAAAGAAGCAATAATAGTTTAAAGGGAAAAAAATCACATATTTTTGTAAGAATTGTCAACCGCTCACTTTATAACATAGTTTGGTTTAATAATATTTCTGACAATTGTTTCAAAAAACTTAACTTAAAATCTAGAGAGAGGGTTGAAATAGGCTTAACATGGGACATTATAACTCAAAACATGAGGAATGTAGAGAAGAGAAGAATTTCCTCATGTAAAAAAGGGGAGGGGCTCAGTTATGAAAAGCTACAATTTATTTTATTTTCTTATTTTTCCTAAAACATGTTAACATCACTCTCTTTGATGTACTCATTAATGAAGCTAGCTTTAGTAATCAACTCCCACCAGCCACATGACTTCTTACGGAAGAATCATTGTTAGTGACAAAGATCTCAAACCATAAAGTTAAGGGGTAAAGTGTTCACAGTAGGTCTCTTTAAATTACAATCTAAGGAGACAGCATAACACTCTAACATCTCGATTTTTTCACGATTCGACCGTACATTATCATCTTCATATTTTAAAATATGCACATATAAAAAATCAAGTGATTTGGAGTTCATTTCCTCATTGATCTAATCGTTTGATCTTATTTTACTATTTAATAACCGTTAATATATGAACTCAAAGAAAATAGAGTAAACAAACTCTAAATCACTTGATTTTTTTATCTAAGTACTTCTTCGAACATAAAAAATTGAGATATTAGAATTTTAAGCCGTCTCTTTAGATTATAATCTACGAAGACTTATTGAGAACACTTTACCTTAAAGTTAATCGTTACTAAATGAAATAGAGCAGATTTTCTATGGACAATGCCGTGTGCAATGCGAGGCCGCGTTTGTCTGTGACAGTGATGTGCCAACTTCCACTAAAACAGAAAAAAAGACAATAGTCATTATAGGGCATTAACCTATGAAGAACCCAAACACTGTTTCTTTGACCATCCCACTAACTTAAACGTGTGTGCCAAAATGTTAAGTACAACTATTAATCACAGTCTAAACACGCGATAAAATGTTAAGTACAGCTATTAGTCATGGTCTGTAACAATTTGAAGGACCATCTGATTGATCATCATCATGCTCTAGACCTTCTCCCAGAATGAACTGGCTATTGAGTTAGAATTGGTGGAAAATCTGCAGTTGACCTAAACATCAGTTCTTTCTGTTGGTTTCTGCTTAACATGAATCAATTTGACAACTATTCAAGATCACTGAAATATCAACAATCTAATTGGTCAGGTCGGCAATATCAGGTGGGAGGTTTTCCGTTCAATAGAACGTTCCTTAATTTAAGAACCACCTTTTAATTTTCTTCCTTGGTTAAACACCAATTAGACTGAATCTAAATCAGTCTCGATATACAGTAAAGTATATCCCCTGTATAAAGAACTTAATTCACTTATACAATATTTGGAGTGAGGTACGCTTAGAGCGAATCTCCTTAAGACAATTACGTCCCCCGCACCGGTGCTAACGGGATAATGGACGCTGGTCTCCCAAGATACAACACTCCTTCACGGCATTTGGATAGCACTACCAAATCACCGTACGGTCGAACCGTAGTCAACCAGTACCTTCACAGGATCGTTGAAGCAGCGGTACAAGGACAAATTTCGGATGAATATTTACCTTTACTTTGGAGTAGCACCCACTGTTGAGGACGAAGGAAGGTTGAAGAATATTCTTCTTCAGAAGTCTCAGATTCAAACAACAATTCTATTAAAACTCCCAAGATACAACACTCCTTCACGGTGTTTGGATAGCACTACCAAATCACCGTACGGTCGAACCGTAGTCAACCAGTACCTTCACAGGATCGTTGAAGCAGCGGTACAAGGACAAATTTCGGATGAATATTTACCTTTACTTTGGAGTAGCACCCACTGTTGAGGACAAAGGAAGGTTGAAGAATATTCTTCTTCAGAAGTCCCAGATTCAAACAACAATTCTATTAGAATCTGTTGAATTTCCTGAGCCCTCTTTCAGAACGAATTTTGCAGAATCTCCTTTGGAAGTCGCTTCGGATTCTCACTTCTCGCTGGAAGTCGCTTTGGAACTCGACTTCCTAGTTCAGACTGCTTCAGAACTCAGATAGAAAGAGAGAGAGAGAGAGAGAGAGAGAGAGAGAGAGAGAGAGAGAGAGAGAGAGTTGTATGCTGTTGGTGTGTCTGAGAAAGGGAAACCGGGGCGCTATATATAGCACTCCGGGAGGGGCATACCAACAGTTGGGCGGTTGGACACCGTCGCAACCGTTCGGTCCAACCGCCTAACTGTCCAAATCGCACAACGGTCCAACCGCCCAACGGCACAGATAGTTTTCAGACATCCGTTGGCGGGCGGTTCGGATCCGTTTGCAGACAACCGTTGGCGGGCGGTTCGGTTCCGGAGCGGAGCGGGTTTGGTTCGGTCGCAACCATACCCGCGAGACCCGATTCAAAAAGAACCAGGCCGGGTAGGGAACCCAGACCCAGACCCAGACCCGAGCTCGGACTGGCACAGGCTGGCCGCCGCTGGCGGCGGTGCGCGTGCACGCACGCATGTGCGGGCATAGTTCTCTCCTTTTCGTGCGCGAAAACTTCAAGTACCCAAAGGGCACGCCCTTTGTTCTCAATTTTCTCTATTTATACACCACAAACTTCCATCCCATGGCCAATGTGGGACTAAATGCTTTTAGCTACCTTTAGTCCCATTTTGGCTTTGAATTAGGCAATCTTTAGACTTGAATATCTCATTCATTCGAAGTCGGAATTGAACATGTGAATATACCACGTTCATCCCCAATGGAAGGAGAACACACTCCAACCATCATCCAATTGATTCAATCAACGGATCTCGCCATAATTCAACTCAAAGATTCGCATTTATATTCTTCAATTCCAACACTTTTTTAGTTGTGGAAACTATGAAACAAAAGGGTGTGTGAAATAGTCTTAAAAAACTCAATCAGTCTCAAGTTCGAGTCCTGGCCATGGCCTAGCGACCAGTTAGCAATCTCCAAGTTCTTCTGGAATAGAAACCGGAGTCTCGTAAAGAAGGAAAATATAGTTTCTGCGTATATTTTTGATGTTTAAATGTGATCAAATATTTATTACTTAATCGTTCAGCTCACCGTTCTACTTAGCAGGCAAAGTTTGCACACAAAAATTATTTTTTGCACCAGAAAATCAAGAGAAGCCAGGGTCTGAACATATTCCAACAGTCATAGTACACAGTAAGTTGCCTCCTTTATTGTTTCAATGCTTCTTTGTTTCTTCTGTTTTCACATACACGCGATTTTGGACTAGTTCTTACAGCAAGAAGGGACCAGGCAGATCACCCTTGATTACAGTCAGTATATATAATATAATTAGATGTAATGACAGAGAGCATGAATGTGCAGATATAGAGCATAGTTAGATGTTGGTTTTCACATTTCTACAACTACTGACCTTAAAGAAAAGTTTATCTTCGCGTGTTTTGTCTAATGTCTGAAAAAGTACAGATTGCTTCCTTTCAAGCTGCTTCATTCTGTCACTGAACTGTTAGGATTTGGGTCGAACAAATAGTCTCACATCGGTTAGACATGGGAATGGTCTTGGATATATAAGGTTTTTGGTAACTCCACCTAAAATGTTAGTTTTTTGCGATGGTACCCAAGTCTTTCAATTGATATGAGAGTCATGCTTCAAACTTAGTCATGTGGGCGCAGTATAGGCCCCTGTAAAGCCTTTGGGTTTTTGAGGTCTTTTAAATTTGGGTATTGCTTTGCAAATTTTATAATAGATGTGGAAGGCTTGATCTGTCAGAGTCATGGAGATTCTGAATTCGGGGATGCATCAAACTTTCCAAATCAGATGCTCTAAAAAGTCACGATTACAAGTGTAATGTTCACATGATTTTCTCGGAGCTAAATTTTCAGATTAGGAAATGATGGGGTTGATTTGTCAAACGCTGAAATGAGAAAGAGTTTCATAGGAAAAAAAAAAGTTCAACAACAAACAGGCGGCAAAAGGGAGAGACTCTGTAAAAACAATCTTTTCTGGAATCAAGCACGAGAAAGGCTTAGGTAATGCTGATGGCATTAAGCATCAGAAAGGCTGAGGTAATGATGACGTGTTCAGCATAAGAAAGACAAGGACATCCTGAGATATAATCAGTTGTACGTTAATTTGCATCGTTGTAGAAATTTTAAGAGTTACTCCCACCGTCCACTTTTAGTGGGCTGTTTTTGACCGGACATGCAAATTAAGATAAAAATTATTGAGTTTGGTATATTTAGAAAGCTTTCAATCTTACTCTTGCATTAGAAATGGTGTTTTCATTATAAAAAGAAAAAAGAATATCATTTTTGTTATAAAGAGAAAAAAAAATAAGGGTATTACTTCATACTTTATATAGGGAATGGTAAAAGTACTATTGGGAATGATAAAAATAATATTAGGATTCAAAATAGACTACTAATTTGAGACAAATTTTTTTCAAAAAAGACGCTACTATTTCCGGACGTAGGGAGTAAGTTGTTAATCCTCACCCCCAAACACCCACGAGAGAAGTTGTTAAATGTTAGTAGTTCAGAAATAGAACTAGTATATCCTCGCTGTCGATGAGGAACCGACCGAATGGTTAGAAGAGAAGGAGAGGAGAGAGAAAAAAGAAGGAGGAGATAGCTGAGAGAAGAAGAAGAAGAAGGAGAGGACCGATGCTGCTCTCTCTCGTGGATGAAAAAGGATAAATGGAAGGAGGGATGGATGGATGGACGAAAAAAGTTTCTATATGAGTCACGAGATAAAACCTTCATTCGGTCAGTTTTGACTAGCATACCGCTGTTGTTGGTGAGAAACCAACCAATCGGTCAGGAGGAGGAGGGAGAAGATGAATAAGGAGGAGAAGGAGGGGAGGCTGAGAGAGAAAGAAAAGAATGTGGTCAACGTTGCTCTCTCTCTCTCTCGCGCGGATGAAGACGGACGGACAAAGTTTCTATATGAGTCATGGGAGAAAACTTCTATTCAATCAGTTTTGACAAGGAATTCATAAATCGTTTCTAATATTAAGCTACTAAATACAACTGTTGTGGCGCAATTTGATGAATGATTTGGCCACGTAAGATCGCGGGAACAATTTTTGTGATCTTTAGAACATTCATAGAGTAAGGTGCCACAGTAAAGAGGTATGATATGCCCCTTTTCAAAGTCAGCATGTCGAAACGTGTAAAAGAGAAAAATCTAAAGTCATTATTCCAGAATAATAACAACAGTAGCCTTATGACACAAGGTCTTCATTTTAAATTTAAGAAAAATGGGAAAAGAAAAAAAAAAATGCAGTCAAGTCCACTCTCTGGGCCTGAACCCCAACAGCCTTACAGACTAAATGGAGGGTCAGCAATCAGTGGATACTTCAGTTTGTTAGGCAACCAATCCCAGCAAATCTTCCCATTGCACCTTGTCTCTCATTAGATAAAGGAAACTAGAATGTGTGAAAAGATGCATAAAGCTGGAACAAAGAGGGATGAAAGAAATTGTACTGCTTTAAGCACAGCAACCACCTACTCCTCTAGCTTTCTGAGAAAAAACAAAGCTGATTTGGGCCACAACAATATCCAGATACTTCAAGACAAAGTATGGAATTTGACCTGACCAAAAAGGATGCAAAAAAAGGTTTGATGAGACCCAAACTGGCTAAGTGAACGGACTATATCTAGATCTAGGTCTAAAACTCAGAGCTAGACCTGGAACCACTTCATTTTGATAAACCATTTGTCTCTGTGAACTCATGGGCCTGGCAACTGAGAACAAAAAGATACCATTCTCCTTTGAAAAACCGTTTGCAGGTTGCAAGAGCAATGATCCATGCATTTAAGTTACATGCAACAGTAAACAATATTTCAAATTCACCTTATATTTGATAATCAGGAACCAGGTTTGTTGTTAAATATTACAACAATGTTCATAAGGAAGCCCAAGAGCATGTCAAGCAGAGAATCAAAAAAGAATGTTATAAGTTGTCAAAATAAATTGAGAAATAATCACATGTTACAAGGGGAAACAAGCTATTTCATTGTAATAATTCTATATTTGAACAGAAAAATTTCAGCTTTTGCCATATTCAGAAACATCACCCAAACTAATATCTATAGGTACTCTAAATACATGAGGTTATGGGGCCGTTTGATTAGGGTGGAAGTGAGGAAGTAGTAATAGTTCCCTTTAGAACTTCGGAATTGGTTAGTGAGTTTTCCGGTGTTTGTATGTTGTTAGGAAGTGTGGTTTGAAAAATGTTATGTCTTTTTCGATATTTTGATGGTAATGTGAAAGTAAAAGTGGAAAAGTTGATCACAAAGTTGACCTCAAAATAATATTAAAATAAAAATTAATTAAGAAAAATAAAAATTAGATTGTAATTAGAATGCAAGTGATATTTACATGACCACAAAATTAACTGTTTTGAGTTATAACTTATAACAAATGAGATTTACATGACCACAAAATTAACTGCATCTTCCAGTGATTGTGTAAAAGAGAAAAGAGAAAAGGAAAAAGGGTTTCTCATTTTCCTTTTCTGGTATTTAAATAAATAGAGAAGTGAGCAATTTTATTTTCTCATTTCCTTACTTCCGCCCACTTCCTTCCACGCCCATATGTAACTTCAGGTGATGCATATAGGATTAGTGTTGAATGATTCATGTTTAAGAGGACTGGAACCATGCAAAAATGCTATTTACGAAATAATATTTATCAGAAATAAAAGGTCTATGAAAATCAAATGTGAATATTATTGACATATATAGTGTACAAATAATGTACATACTTTTTTGAGAGAATCAAATCTGTACATTTTATATTAGAATGTTTACCACTAAAAAGTTGACTTGTATATTTTCCTTCAAACTTGTAGATGTGCGCAGAAAATCTTTGCCCCGCAGAACTTGGGAATGTGAGCAACCAAGATGTGAAAGTTGAAGAAGCAACCAGGTTACCTGCATATGATTTTGAGGATATCAGCATTCAGTTAAATTACCGGTATCTGATGTTATTTGGAGAGTCTTCTTTTCTGCAACATCTCAAATTCTAAACATAACTGTGCTACTTTCTACAAGCACTGATAATCAGAGTCCTACATGATTTGATACATGTAGAGAGAGAGAGTGTAAAAATCTTGTTGATGAAGTTTTTTAAACTCATTGAAGAAGAAACCCCAGAGAGTTTGGAGTTCAACGGCGTGCCAAGAAGTCAGCGCACGGCCGAAGACAGTGGCCCGGTCGACCGACAGTACACATACATGCACATTGGGAGAAAGAAATTGTAGCGGTTGTCAACCCGATCGACCGCCCAGAGGAAGCAGCAGCAGAAGACAATCTGTTGACCGCCTGGTCGACCGACCAGAAGATTGATTGTGGCTCTGCACAACTAGCGGCCAACCGTCCGGTCGACAAACCAACACGCAGTGTTGAGCCTGCACAGTCAACGGTCAACAACACGACGGTTCTGAGCAGTTTTCTATTTGAATCCTGAATTCGTTTCTGATCTGAATTCGGATCTGTTGGTTCCCTTTTCTTCATGGATTCTGTGGCTACATAAAAAAGGATATTGTCCCAAGTATTTTTAACCTGAAATGATTGATTTATAATGTAACGCCCCAATCCTGCGGGTACGGAGACGTTACTGCAACGTATATACACAGGTCAGAAATACCCTCACGTATATACGCTAAGCATCAGTACATGCAAGAATCAGAGTGCGGAAGCAAATGGTGCATTATACATTCCAACTTATGAGTACAATTACAAAGTTATCACCAGAGGTGATCCAATATTACATGAATATTACATCACAGGTATGCGCAATTGCGAGATACAACGAGGTGTACAAGAATGAACAGTAAAAAGGGCACTCACGAGTTTACAAAAGGAAAACTCGAGAGGCACACAGGGGGGCCTGGAAGGATAGAGCTTCAGATGGTCTGCTGGAGATCCACGCTACCGCTGCGCCATTCTGATCAGCAACTGGAAGAATCCACACGCTCCAAGCTCCATGACCTGGACATGAGGATCCAGGGGAGTCAGATGAAACTCCCCAGGCGAGTGGTGATGCAAAAGCCAGATGGCGAGCAAGGGTAAGTATATGTAGAGCGATAAAACCAAATAAAGCCGAGAACGAGCAAATCTGATTGTATGGTTTCAGATCACGGCTTCATAAGACTAGTACGTCGAAGGAATAATCCAAATAAGGAAACCCTCATCTATATACCTTTGTCACCTAGAGGGGGGGTGAATAGGTGATGGCTATATGATAATGGCAATTATGCGGAATTTAAAAAATTTAACTCTAAACAATTAGCACAATACAATATTTCTTGCAAGTAAAGGACAATGTAAAATTGCAAGTAATAAAAGAGATAGAGTTAGAGAAATTTGAGCAAACGCAAACACGCCGATATGTTTCCGAGGTTCGAGCCACGCTCTACGTCCCCGCCTTCACACTTGAAGGATTTCCACTATTGAGGATCCCACCGGATCAACAATACAAGGACAACACTTGTCCGTCTCCCGTGATGACACTTCACCACCTTGAGCACACTAGCTCGCCTTGAGGCCGATGCCTCTACAACTTCACTCAATTACAATGGAAGTGATCACACTTGATCACTTTTACAAATAGCTCACTAAGCACAATCCTAGAACCAAATAGTAGACTTAGAGTATGGGATTGTGTAGTGCAAAACTAGAGAGAAGTAGAGGAATAGGCTCCAAGAAAGGTGATGGAAATTTAGGCTTTGGAGAGAAAAATCTTTTCTTTTGAAAACTTTGGAAATCTTTGAAACTCTTGTCAAAGTTCACTTGATAGCTCTAAAATCATTAGTCATATCATATGAAGTGACCACCTATTTATAGGGGTCAAAAACTGCTCAAGAGATTCGTTGGAGACAAATCCCAAAAGTCAAAGAGTCAGAAAATATAGCTGTTGGGTCTGTCAGAATTTTTGACAGACTACCGGTCGACCGGGTCGGTCGACCGCCAACGGTCAAAAATCCGACCGTTGGGGCTCACCGGTCGACCGGGTCGGTCGACTGGCATTTCCAGAGAGCAGCAGGTTGGGGGCCGGTCGAGTATCGGTCGACCTCCGGTCGACTGATACGCACATGCACAAATGTGCATGTCGGTCGAGTGCCGGTCGACTGCCGGTCGACCGGGCACTGTGAATTTCTGAAAAATCAGAATTCACAGATCCTGGAAAATTTTGGGTTTGGGTTTTGGGTCTTGGATAAAATATTTTGGTCTTGAAAAATCATAGAGTATGAGCATGTGTCATACTACTATCAAGGTAAAATACTTGGTAAAAATTCTTTTGATAAAAACTTGATTTTCAATAAAATGTTTTTCCCAAAAACTAGTCTCTCTAAAAATCGTATTTCCAAAATAGATATGTTCAACTAAAACTGAGTTTGGAAATAGAAATAGAAATTATTTTGAAGCCATAAACCACTCTAGAAAATGTGTGTGTGTGATATCCCATATCTCTACTTCTACTATTTAGTTTTGACAAAATATTCTAAAATGAAAATAAACAAAGTACAAATCTTGGATTCTTAAGCAAGTCTTGATCTTCTTCTTGAACTTTTCTTCAACGCAAATTCCGAAGCTTCCTATGTGCTTTAGCTTGGGAATGCAAATGTTGGGCGAACTCCAAATTTGTGAGTCTTTTAGCGGAGTCGTCAAAATCTGTTTCTTGAACCTGAAATACTTTAAAATCAAGATTATTAAATACATAACTAAATATGTTTTGCTATCATCAAAATAACCGGGATAATGGCCTTTGGGCCAACAATCTCCCCCTTTTTGATGATGGCAAAACATATGTAGTTATCACAAGATATTTTGGGTGGAGTCTTCAAATGAAGCTCCCCCTCAACATATGCATATATACAAAATCATACTCAGGCATACTCAGGCATATTATCACAATTGCTAAATCATAAACATCATATATCCATGCCCATAGAAAATATCAACCACACATGTCATATCATAGATAAAAGGAAATGAGTCTCAACATGACACAAATACATACCACACAAGACATGTCCACAACACAAAAATAAAGGTGTCCAAAATAAAGGTGTCCAACACAACAAAATAAGTCACATACATAACAAAATATCTCTCTCCAAATGTCTCTCCCCCTTTTTGACATCATCAATAAAGGGGAGGTCACACATCAGCATCACTCAGTCGCCTCGTCATCCTCCTCCTCGTCATCATCTGAGCCCTCGGCCATCGTCTGGTCATCACCATCATCTGAGGAAGAAGAGGAAACTACCTCCTCTGTATCCACGGCATCAACTCTGGGGCGCGGAGGTGGAACAGAGACGCGAGCTCTGGGAGGGAAAGGAGGACCAGCAGCAGGGAGACGACGAGCACCCGGAGTCCCATCAGGAACGACTATGTCCAATTAGAGAACAGAGATTGGAACTGAACATCCACAAATCTCATGGACTCAGCCATATATGACAAGTCGTTTCGGACCTCCGCCCGAAAAGCAGCATCCATCGCAGCACGAGCCTCCAAATCTGCCCGAAGAGAAGCATCACGAGCAGCCATATCTGCACGAAGTGCAGAGACTTGCTCACCGACCCAGGCCTGATGTGCCTCGATCTGCGAGCGGACCTCAGAAGCAGAAGCACCCTGAAACTCAGGAGCAGGAAAAACAGGAGGTGGAGCTGGAGCTGGATCAGCTGCAGGAACAGGTGGTGGTTGCACAGCTGCGTGTCGACGCAACTGAGCTTCCATCATCTTTAAGGCAGCAGCATTGAAATCTGAAGAGGGTTTTGAAGGGGCTTGACCAGAGAAATCAAAATCTAGAGCCCTAAGCAAATGGGTAATGAGCATGCCGTAAGGCAGACTCCTACCAGCAGTACGAATCTGATCACCACTCATGTGAGAAGCGATCACTCGAGGGAAATTTATCTTAATGCCTTTAAGGAGGCAATAGATAATCAAGGGAACAGGACCTCGAGCATGGCTAAATTCACCGGATTTTGGCACGATGTTATGAAAGACAATCTTAGCAAGGACCTGAGATTGGAGGGTATACTGACTCACAATCTCATTCCTCACTAGATCGGGATTGTCATCCTGGTGAAGAAGAGTGGATGCGGTGAGTGAAGACTCACCCTCCGGATATTCAGGAAAATCATGTAGGTCATAAGAGTAAACATCTATTCCATCAGTGGAAAGATGAAGAATTCTAGCAAATTGACCTAGGGAAATGTTTATGTCCCTACCCATCACACGGGAAATAATCCGGTTCCCACTAAATTCAAAAATTGGCATAGAAATAGGGAACCAAAGAAATGTAAACTTTCTCCTAATGGAGAGAAAATCTACAAGATTGTTGGCACGAAGTATGTGGGGGATATCTAAATGTTCAAAATCATGCATAGCCACATATCTACCCGAAATAGTATTCCTAGGGGCTAAATGTGTGTAACGATCAGAGGCAAGATCGTTACGGAACACAGGTTCAGTCCTAGGGGCTTGAGATGAGGATTGGGCAATGCCCTTTCCCTTCTCAGAACGATGTCTTTTTGGAGGCATGATAAAAATCCAATTTTTAGGTTTTTGCAGTTAATGGCACGATCTAGATGATCAATCAACCTAATATGAAGACAAAGGAAGTGATAGATCTAAGCTAGAAAGGAAGAACAAGTGAAAAATTCGAAATTTTTACCTTTGAGAAAAACTGAAACCCTAGCTTGAAATCCAGAAATTCTGAGAATCTGACGGATGGATCGGCTTGAGATTGAAGATCCGAGTTAGAAATGAGAAGATTAAAATGGGTTTTGAAGGATTTTTAGATCAGGTGAACGGATCTGAAGAAGGAAATTTTGGGGAAAAAGAGGGTCCTGCGGTCGCTGTGAGAGAACTGAGAGAGAGAGTGCGAAACAGTGGGAAAAAGGTCAAATATATGCCAGAATACGACTATCGGTCGACTGGGATTGAGGGACCGGTCGACCGAAAAGAAACAGAGAGTCCTGCATCTAAATCGGTCGACTGGTCCTATACCAGCAGTCGACCGGTAGCACAAAAAAAATCAAAAAATTTTTCTCAGACAGAGCCGGTCGACTGGGGTTAGGGGCCAGTCGACCGGTAAGTCTGAAAAATCTGCTACCATATTCTGACCAAAAAAAAATTTTATAAATAAACATTATAACAAATAAAAATATGTTATATTATAATAATCAGGGATAACACAATTATTTTTAAATCTTCATTTAGTGATCATATCAACAAAACTTCACACAAAATTATTTAATTTTATTTTACATATTTAAGCAAAGGTATAAAGATGTTGAAGCCGAATACCCAGTGACGGGTTCTGAACTTCATCCTCTTGATTCCTCTTGAATGAGTTGAGGTGCGCAATTGCCATCTTTAAGGTATTTGCTCAACTATGAAAATTTTCAAAAAGTTTTATTTTATTTATGAAAAATAGGTCTATATGTATACAAGTATATAATCACAAAATCTAAACTATACATATAGATACACAAAAATTGGACATGTGGACAAGTATGACATAAGGCATAACAATACAAGATATGAAAATTAATACAAGGCATGTACACAACATGATAGAAAGGTAGTTCTATATAAGTATGTATCAATAATGAATCAAAAGCAAACTAACCATTCTACACATATGTATACATGTCAAAAAGAAATCAAAATTGAACATGGCATATACAATCATGTTAGAGTTGCAAGTTTATACTAATCATGTATCAATGAAGCATAAAACTAAACTAGCAATCCTATAACAATTGTATATACAAAATTAAAAACTCTTAAATGGAGATGTTACCAATTTACGGTTAGTCTCCAAAAATAGGTGCCTCCACGATAGCGATGCAAGCTAGATTTGAACTTTGAGCTTAGTTGCATCTACCACCCGGGCACCGTCTCCCCCTAAGTCTTGGAGGAAGTAGATCCACCTGTGTCACCTACATTTGGAGGATCTTTTGGTACCCAAATCTTTGAGGGTCCTTTAGGGTTAGTACCGGGGCGAACCCAAACATTTTTATTCTTAACATTATTTTTAGCATAACAAAATTTTTCTAAATGGCCTTTGCGGCCACAATGAGTGCAAACATAAATTCTACCACTACTATACATGTATGCATGCTTGTGAGTGTGAGCATGTTTCCGTGCATGTGTATGAGCATGTTGTGCATGTTTCCCTTGGGGTATTCCCTTAGGAAATTTAGAAGCTATCTTTTTCAAATTAAATGCACAATTTTTAAGTGTGGAGTCCAAAGCATCAACACGCTTTTGGATCTCAACAAAATCATTTTTATCTAGTGAAACTATGGGGGTTTTACCCTTATTTGCAAGTTTATATTTATCAAAATCATTTTTCAACTTTTCAAAAGAGCTAGATAAAACATCCTTTTCTTTAACAACTATTTCAACTTTATGTTTTAAAGCTTCATTTTCCTTTTTTAATTTCTTATTTTGAGATTGGGAAATTTCATACCTATTTTGCAATTCTTCAAAAAATTGTGCAAGTTCATCCATAGTTAACTCATCCTCATCTAAAGAGTTTTCTAGAGTTACCTTTGGTGCATCCTCCCCATGTGCCATGAAACACATGTGCGCGGCGTCGACTTCCTCTTCGGATTCCGACTCCGTGTCATCCCAAGTAGCCACCATGGCCTTCTTCTTTCTTTGCCCGTTCTTGGATGTGGTCGCTTGTAGAGCGGGGCAATCGGCAATGAGGTGACCGATCTTCTTGCAATGGAAGCAAGGACCAGGCTCCTCTCTTTTTCTTTCAAATCTCCCTTGAGGTTTCCCTCGCCGGAAATTGCTTTGTCTTCCCTTCTTGTAGAACATCTTGCCCACCTTCCGGATGAGCATGGCGAAGTCTTCATCGCACTCGTCCGATGAATCATCCTCGTCTTGAATGGTTGGAGCGGCTTTGAAGGCTATTGATTTCTTCTTTGGTGCCTCCCTTTCTTCTCGTACCTTCATCTCCATCTCATGTGTTTTGAGATTGCCGATGAAGCCGGAGAAGTCCATCTCCTCTTTGTCATTTAACTCTTTGAGGGTTGTCGCCTTGACTTCCCAAGCTTTGGGAAGAGCTCGAATCACCTTCCTTATCTTTTGATCGTTGTCAATCTTGTCGCCTAAGGAAGAAAGAGCATTTGTTATTTTTGTAAAGCGAGTGAGCATGTCATCAATGCTCTCATTATCAATCATGTAAAAATTCTCATATTGAGAACGTAACAAGTCAACTTTTGCTCTCTTGACTTGTGACGTTCCCTCATGAGTCACAATAAGCATGTTCCAAACTTCATATGCCGATTTACAATTAATGATGCGTGCAAGGTCATCTTCATTAAGTGCTTGTGTTAATGCATATTGTGCCCTAGCATTTGCTTCATAGTCTTTGGTGGTATCCTCGGACCATGTGCTCTCATCACTAGTTGGTTCAATGAATTCTTTGGTAATGGCCCTAGCTACCCTAACACCTAAGGATTTCAAAAACAAGTTCATCTTGACTTTCCAAATAGGAAAGTTCAAGCCATCAAATTTGGGAGGGGATTTAATGCTAGAAAAATCCATGGATGCCATGAATGCACATATATAAGATGCACAAAATAAAATACAACAAATGAATATAGCCAAATGTATGGATCTCCCTAAGGTTGTTAGACCTAAGTTGTAGGGTTAGGCTCTGATACCAATTGAAATCACCTAGAGGGGGGGTGAATAGGTGATGGCTATATGATAATGGCAATTATGCGGAATTTAAAAAATTTAACTCTAAACAATTAGCACAATACAATATTTCTTGCAAGTAAAGGACAATGTAAAATTGCAAGTAATAAAAGAGATAGAGTTAGAGAAATTTGAGCAAACGCAAACACGCCGATATGTTTCCGAGGTTCGAGCCACGCTCTACGTCCCCGCCTTCACACTTGAAGGATTTCCACTATTGAGGATCCCACCGGATCAACAATACAAGGACAACACTTGTCCGTCTCCCGTGATGACACTTCACCACCTTGAGCACACTAGCTCGCCTTGAGGCCGATGCCTCTACAACTTCACTCAATTACAATGGAAGTGATCACACTTGATCACTTTTACAAATAGCTCACTAAGCACAATCCTAGAACCAAATAGTAGACTTAGAGTATGGGATTGTGTAGTGCAAAACTAGAGAGAAGTAGAGGAATAGGCTCCAAGAAAGGTGATGGAAATTTAGGCTTTGGAGAGAAAAATCTTTTCTTTTGAAAACTTTGGAAATCTTTGAAACTCTTGTCAAAGTTCACTTGATAGCTCTAAAATCATTAGTCATATCATATGAAGTGACCACCTATTTATAGGGGTCAAAAACTGCTCAAGAGATTCGTTGGAGACAAATCCCAAAAGTCAAAGAGTCAGAAAATATAGCTGTTGGGTCTGTCAGAATTTTTGACAGACTACCGGTCGACCGGGTCGGTCGACCGCCAACGGTCAAAAATCCGACCGTTGGGGCTCACCGGTCGACCGGGTCGGTCGACTGGCATTTCCAGAGAGCAGCAGGTTGGGGGCCGGTCGAGTATCGGTCGACCTCCGGTCGACTGATACGCACATGCACAAATGTGCATGTCGGTCGAGTGCCGGTCGACTGCCGGTCGACCGGGCACTGTGAATTTCTGAAAAATCAGAATTCACAGATCCTGGAAAATTTTGGGTTTGGGTTTTGGGTCTTGGATAAAATATTTTGGTCTTGAAAAATCATAGAGTATGAGCATGTGTCATACTACTATCAAGGTAAAATACTTGGTAAAATTCTTTTGATAAAAACTTGATTTTCAATAAAATGTTTTTCCCAAAAACTAGTCTCTCTAAAAATCGTATTTCCAAAATAGATATGTTCAACTAAAACTGAGTTTGGAAATAGAAATAGAAATTATTTTGAAGCCATAAACCACTCTAGAAAATGTGTGTGTGTGATATCCCATATCTCTACTTCTACTATTTAGTTTTGACAAAATATTCTAAAATGAAAATAAACAAAGTACAAATCTTGGATTCTTAAGCAAGTCTTGATCTTCTTCTTGAACTTTTCTTCAACGCAAATTCCGAAGCTTCCTATGTGCTTTAGCTTGGGAATGCAAATGTTGGGCGAACTCCAAATTTGTGAGTCTTTTAGCGGAGTCGTCAAAATCTGTTTCTTGAACCTGAAATACTTTAAAATCAAGATTATTAAATACATAACTAAATATGTTTTGCTATCATCAAAATAACCGGGATAATGGCCTTTGGGCCAACACCTTTGTCTCATGTCACCATAATCCAAGCACATACAACCCGACTGTACTCAAGGCATGATAAGAAAATGAACAGGAGGCAGATGGATACAAGGGATAAAACAGAGCATGATCAGTTAATACTATAATACTCATAAAGCCGAAAATCCGAAGTAAAATCCCGGACAAGCAAATATGGTAAGGCATATCACAGATTCATAGCCGTTTAAGCTGCAGGCTTCAGTATGCGTCCCATTCCACATACCTCTACTTACAACTTAAAGAGCCGGTTATTATCTTGACACTTTATTATTACTCGTCTTACCCTGATATCTAGCTATGTGAACTAGCGTCCCAGCACACATAGATCCATATCCGAGTAAAACAAGATTGTTATTGGAAACCAGCGGGGGTATCAACGAACTATGTTTACAGTGGGTCCCGTACATACCCGGGACCACGGCCCAGGATTGTTCCGTTGCTTGGTGACGGAACCTGCCGCAAGGCTAACAGGAGGGACTTATGTATGCCCTTATCATGATGGTACCAGGAAGGAGGGAGCCAGCACTCCCCTCGGTCGCCTGGAGGCCCACAGGTCAGACCGGAAGTTTTAGTTGCACAACATGCCTAATACCACTGTAAACACGAACACATATTAATAGCCGCAAGTTTCCCCCGACCCGATGCAAGTTGTTCCTTTTATGAATTATTAGATGATTATCAGATTCGGGGAATGAGCAAGAGCAAGTCAGGAATATCAGGAATACATGTATATCAGGAGTACTGGTTCGTACTATAATGTACCAAGATGTGTAACAGGAGTACAGTTTGTACTATCAAGATGTCAGGTCATCATTCCCGTTATCGTGATAATCATGAGAGTCAAGTATATCATGCCGGGTGTCAAGTGATAGCATGACAGGAGGATGATATTTGGCAAGTAACCAGTCATGTCCAGAGATTGATATTAGTCCGGTGGCAAGTCATATCATAACAAGAGGTCTTGCCAAGTGGTAGCATGTCCGATGTTAGGTGATAACAAATCAGTTGCCAGGTGATATACATGTGTTAAACAGTAGCATGTAAAGGACAGGTATGAAGTAATGACATGTGGTGGAATAGTAGCTGAGCATAACCAAGCGGAGCTGAGCAAGCTGGAAGCACAGACAACAAACAGTATTTAACACTGGAGCGTCTGGCGAGGTTACCGGGACGACTCGGTTGACGTGCGAGTAGAAAATCCGGCAGCAACTCGCCTAGACGAATCTAGTGGTAAAGCGCTGAACGCTGATCATGATAACCAGGCGGAGCTGAACAAGCTGGAGGCACAGGCAGCGAACAGAGTTTAGACACTAATGCGCTCTGCGAGGTTACCGGGACACTCGGATCAAGATACGAGTAGAAAATCCGGCAGCAACTCGCCTAAACGAATTTAGTGAATAAGCACTGAGCGCTAAGCATGCTCACCAGACGGAGCTGAGAAACCTGACGGTCCCAATCACGTCTCTTTCGAGATAGTGAGTGACCGGAGGCTGAAGGGTCCAGAGAAACCTGACGGTCCCAATCACGTCTCTTTCGAGATAGTGAGTGACCGGAGGCTGAAGGATCGGCCACGCATGGTATAAAGCAGTAAACACATCACAGGCATGGTATGGGTACAAGAATGAAACTACCCTAATACAAGCATTCGTCACAGAGCAATACATGTCCAGTCATTGGCACTCGGCCATACACAGATACAGGGACTCAGCCCAATACAAAATTCATGGAAACATGAAGTAAAATACATATCGACCCGACAAAGCGGGGAAACCCAAATGGAGGCGAGAGCGAGGACACTCGCCTAAATCACCGGAAGGCCGAAAAGTCTGGAATCCATGGAACTCGCGCACGCGCCATAAAATAATATATAAATGTAAGGAGAGAGAAAGTGCAGAGGAGAGAGAAAGAGTTAGAGAGAGAAACTTAGAGAGAGAAAGTGACACAGGGAGACGCGGGTTTGGAAAGTGAGACGCGGGGTCGCAGACGCGGGAGTCGCGTCGCGGGATTAGCAAACGCAGGAATCACAGACGCGGGAGTCGCGTTGCGTAGGGGCCACAAACGCGGGGTTCGAGATCCGCGTTTAAATCAGGACGCGAGGAGAACGCAAACGCGGTCGTTGGTCCGCGTCGCGTTAGAACGGGGAGAACACAGACGCGGGTATTATCTCCGCGTCGTGTTAACACGAGGAGATCATGGACGCGGGCATTAGCTCCGCGTCTCACCAATACAAAAATGTGAAGATCCGCGTCAAGGGATTGTCTGGACGCGGGGATGGGCTCCGCGTCAGCAATTTAGAGATCTAGGGAGAGAAAGGGAAAGGGAGAGATTAATCAGGAGAGAGAGAGATGAGAGAGAGAGAGTTTGAGATCCAGGAGAGAGAAACAGAGAAGGGGGGCTGCTGCCCCCCCTTCAGCAGAGAGAAAGAAAGGGGGGCTTGCCCCCCTCTCAGCCCACGCACAGGGGGCTTCCAGCCCCCTGGCCGGCACAGCCGCCGGCGATGCGCCGGCGGCGCAGCAGAGCTGGGGTGGCCACCGGCCACCCCACAAGGGAATTAGGGAGGGGGCAACAGCCCCTCCCTCCAACAGAGCCACGGCCTGGCCTGGCCGGGATTCGGCCGCGACCAGGTACCCGCAGCGGCGCCCAGGGCGGCGCCCAGGGCGCCGCCGGAGAAGGGGGTGGCGCTCGGCCACCCCAAGGAGGGGGAGAAGGTGAGGGGAAAGAAAGAAAAAGAAAAGAAAGAAAAGAAAGAAAAAGAAAAGGAAAAGGAAAGAAAAAGAAAGGAAGAAGAAAAAGAAAAGAGGAGAAGAAGGAGAGTTCGCCGGAGTGGAGGGCTCGCCGGCGTGGAGGTCGGAGTCCCGGTGATGGTGGTGGTGGCCGGATTTCGCGGGAGGAAGAGAGAGAATGAGATGGGGGAAATTGGAGGGTGGAGGTGGAAGAGGAGGAGATGGAGAGAGAGGATCTAGAGAGAGATTGGAGGTTGAAGGGAGAGAGAGGGAGAATTTGGGGAAGAAGAAGAAGGTGCGGTGGTCGTTGGCGCCAGGGGAAGGAGAAGAAAGAAAAGAAAAAATGAAAAGAAAAAGAAAGAAGGGAAAAAGATAAAGAGAAGGAAGAAAGAAAAATAAGGAAAAGAAAAAGAAAAGAAAAAGAAAAAAAGAAAAGGAGAAAGGACTGATGGGAAGGGGGGAGGTGAGGTGGCCCACGTGGAGGGGTGTGGGCTGAAGTCGGTGGAGAAAGAAAGAGAAAAGAAAGAAAGAAATTAAAAGATTCGACAAAAATAATAATATTATAATATGGTCGCGAAATATCGACTGTTCCAGAAAAATCCCCAAAAATTCCCGGAGGTAGAAAACGTCATCCTGAGGAATAATATGAAATCGGTTTTCAGAAATAAGATCCCGTTTTCAAATTAAAAATCCGGAAGTCAACCGCCGATACCGGTCTACACCGGGTCGGCCGGATTTTGATAAATTTTGAAAAATCCCAGAAAATGTTAAAGAAGAAAATATGATTTTAAGAAATAAAGTGAAAGCGAAATTCAGAAATTCATTTCCAATTGTAAACTAAAAATCCTGGAATCAACCAGCGATACTGGCCGATACCGAATCCGGTGGAATTTTCATAAATTCATAAAATCCTCAGAAAAAGTATTTAGATAGAAAATGTGATTTTAAGAAATAATGTCTAAAGGCCCTTCTAGTAATTCAATCGGTTTGTAAATTAAAAATCCGGGAATCGGTCAGCGGCACTGGTCGACACCGGTTTTGAAGATTCTCAATTTAATTCAGGAAAATTCCAGAAAATCATAGAAAATATAGAATATTGGAAAACGATGTTCAAAACTGAAATCGGTTAAATCAGAATACCAGAATGACCAAATCGAGTAATACCCTAGGATCGGGTCCTCGGTTCAGACTAGGGCTGACTCCGAGTCCGAGAATCCGGATCCAAGACAAAACAATCATATAAAGAATTCATAATACAAAATAAATACAGGAAGTAAATCGAAAAATACGATCGAAAAATCTGAATACGCAACTAAGTACGTATTCTGGGAGCGGGGTGTTACAATCCATCCACCTTACAAAAATTGCGTCCTCGCAATTTCGATAAGGGGTAAATTGAACACAAAGAGGACAAGGGTGGAATTTATACCAATTAAGATATGACGCACTATAGGTAGGGCTCTCAAGTTGACTGAACAACAATCAGAATATAGACATCCTCTGCACTTCCGGCTGTATAAATCTCCGAACGATGCCAAATAATACTGACTGATAACACAGCTTTGCAATAGAATTCCCGTTGTACTGTATACTTAATGTCGCTTTGAGAATAAGCCAGAATACTGAAGATAAAGAAAACCCTGATAGTCCTGAGCATAATAAAGAAGACCGATAATTGAGAATTCCGAATACCAGGCATCAATCACTCTGAAAGATATAGCCGAGAATAAAGAATAACCGCAGAAAATCCCGAATACCATCTTCTGAAAGATAACCCGATAGCAGATCCATTCTGAGAATACCCGAACTTCATAGAGTTGGCCGAAGAGATCACATCATAACTTCGCTCAGAACCAGCCGCTACCTCTCTAGTCTATTCATATCTTAAGTGGTATAAAGGCTTCGAAAAACCAAAACCGGTAAAGATAGGAAGGAGTAGGGATCAAAGGAAAGATGATCAAGAAAATAGATAACTCTGTACTTGTAGTTGGATTGTATAACCAGGACTCATGCATTCCAGTTGCAAATTCCTTTACCATTAATTTGCCATCTGGACGTACTGAGGAGGTGAGAGCCTAAGCTCTGATACCAACCTGTAACGCCCCGATCCTGCGGGTACGGAGACGTTACTGCAACGTATATACGCAGGTCAGAAATACCCTCACGTATATACGCTAAGCATCAGTACATGCAAGAATCAGAGTGCGGAAGCAAATGGTGCATTATACATTCCAACTTATGAGTACAATTACAAAGTTATCACCAGAGGTGATCCAATATTACATGAATATTACATCACAGGTATGCGCAATTGCGAGATACAACGAGGTGTAAAAGAATGAACAGTAAAAAAGGGCACTCACGAGTTTACAAAGGAAAACTCGAGAGGCACACAGGGGGGCCTGGAAGGATAGAGCTTCAGATGGTCTGCTGGAGATCCACGCTACCGCTGCGCCATTCTGATCAGCAACTGGAAGAATCCACACGCTCCAAGCTCCATGACCTGGACATGAGGATCCAGGGGAGTCAGATGAAACTCCCCAGGCGAGTGGTGATGCAAAAGCCAGATGGCGAGCAAGGGTAAGTATATGTAGAGCGATAAAACCAAATAAAGCCGAGGACGAGCAAATCTGATTGTATGGTTTCAGATCACGGCTTCATAAGACTAGTACGTCGAAGGAATAATCCAAACAAGGAAACCCTCATCTATATACCTTTGTCTCATGTCACCATAATCCAAGCACATACAACCCGACTGTACTCAGGGCATGATAAGAAAATGAACAGGAGGCAGATGGATACAAGGGATAAAGCAGAGCATGAGCAGTTAATACTATAATACTCATAAAGCCGAAAATCTGAAGTAAAATCCCGGACAAGCAAATTGTAAGATCACCTAGAGGGGGGGTGAATAGGTGATGGCTAATCTAATGGTCACTTGTGAACAAATAATGCGGAATTAAAACTAAGTTGACCAAATTAAAATTTTTAATTAAACACTTATGTATAACTCAAGAGTGTTGCCGAATTCCCTTGCGAGGCTCTGGACAAGCTCCTCTAGATTCCCCTTGAATGGGTTGAGGTGCCGCGTTGGCTCTCTTGGTTGAATACTAGTGTTAACAACAATCCCACGCAATTATATATCAATTAAGCACAAGGGTATATATCATGCATATATAAGATGAACACAATGAAAGTAAATGCAAGATATAAAAGAGACAAAGAGAGAGAGAGGGAAGAGTAAGCAATCGCAAACACAAAGGGTTTGTTTCGAGGTTCGAGCACACTTGCTCTACATCCCCGCCTTCGACACACGAAGGATTTCCACTATGCAAGATCCCAATGGATCTCTCCTCGGTGCCGTACACCTACAAACCCTCGGACTCCCAAGTCCCGTACACACGCAAGTCCACCGACTCGCCGAGGCCGTACCTCTACCACCAAGAGTTCACAACCGAACTCCAACCACAACGAGCACACTTGCCCGCTTCCTCAAAGTACAAAGAAAAATCTCTTTGATGATCACAACACTTGATCACCTAAAGAGCACTCTCACTACAACACACCTATAGGAATATCTAGCAATGGAAAGCTCAAGTTTTGGTGTGAGAAAAGCAAGGAAAGAAAGCTTTGGTAGAAAACACAAGAAATCACTTTAACACTCTCTTGATAAAAACTCCCTTTTGATTGGAAGTATTAGCACTCTATTTTGTGGAGAAAACTCTTCTAAAAGTATCAGAAAAACAGCTCAAGAAATCTCCAAAATCTTAACCCTAAAACAAGTGACAAGACCCCTTTTATAGGGCTGCCAGAAAATAGAGCCGTTGGGGTTCTGTCAGAGCTGGCGGTCGACCGCCGGTCGACCGGCCAACGGTCATTTTTCTGACCGTTGCAGCCACCGGTCGACTGGTGAGTCGACCGCTCTTCTGGAAAGAACTGTCGGTCGACCGATCCGGTCGACTGGCATTTTCCAGAGAGCAACAGGTTTGGGTCGGTCGAGTATCGGTCGACTCCGGTCGACTGATACGCTCATGCACAAAAACTGTGCATGTCGGTCGAGTGCCGGTCGACTGCCGGTCGACCGGTCACTGAGAAATTCTGAAAAATCAGAACTTCCAGGACCTGGACAATTTGGATTTAGGTTTTGGGTCTTGGATAAAATATTTTGGTCTTTGAAAAATCATAGAGTATGGGCATGTGTCATACTACTATCAGGGTAAAATACTTGGTAAAAATTCTTTTGATAAAAACTTAATTGTCCATGAAATGTTTTTCCAAACCTTTATCAAAAACAAAAACAAGATATTTGAGTTCATTTAAAAGCATGGTGTGTATGGATATGATCCACTACACAATCAATATGGAATATCTATGTTTTTGACATAAAGCTCTAATCATGATTTTGGTTTAAAGATATGAACTATGAAATACCAAAATCCAAGATAAATATTTTGTCTCAAAGAAAATCTTTGTTCTAAGTAAAAATTCTTTTCTAAACAAAATCTTTTATGAAAGCACTTTAAATCAAGAGTTCTAATCAAGAGTGTGTGTGTGTGATATAACTTGAGCAATCCACCAACTATCTATCCTTTACATTTTTACTAAAACAAAAATACAAATTCTATACCTAGACCCAAGTCTTCATCTTCTTGAAGTCTTCACTTGAAGGCTTCTCATCTTCTTGACTTGGTCCAAGCTTGATCCAAAACTTCCTTGGATCACCACATGCAAGCTCCAAATCTTGTTCTTTTATCCTTTGTTGAGCTATGCACCTACTAAGATCTTGATCATGAATCTGTCACTAATTAAACACAAGATCATTAGTAACTATAACTACATGAGTTGATCATCATCAAAACTAGGGTGAAGGGCCTTTGGGCTAACAATCTCCCCCTTTTTGATGATGACAAAACTCATGGAGTTATATATGCATGGATTAAAGTAAAGCTTCAAAGAAGCTCCCCCTTAACTCATGCATACCAAATAAATAAAAGATATGGCAATAAAAGCACATGAATATGTATGCAATGTAGGAGATGCAATCATATAGATCAAATCATAAATCAAATCTTTTGCTCCTAATTGCAAGACAACATATATGCATAAATACAAATCTTATTCCCCCTTAAGTAAGGAACCAAATACTTCTCCCCCTTAAGTAAGGAAATCATGAAATCATGCATATAAAATCACAAATTCTTCTCCCCCTTTTTGTCAATCATCAACAAAGGGTTCAAAGAAAAATACATCAACCAAATTTTTCTCCCCCTTTTTGTCAAAAACAAAGAAATCAAGGAGGGATATAGACAAATCAATCAATAATATTTATATGCGATATAAATTCATGAAGAGGAAGACGTTAAGTTAGCTTCCCGACACATATACATTACATGAAAGAGGGATGACAAGCCCTAATTCACATAACGTATAATATGTCATGCATAAGAGGAGATGTGAAGCTTCCCCTACACACGTATATCATATAAAGAAGAGTTGTCAAGCTCCTCAATTTATAATATACTCAACATGAATCTATATGTAGAAGAGATGTTAAGCTCTCCTTGCATATAGACAATACAAATCAAAAATTTTGAATTTTCTTTATCAAAACAAAATTTTAACTTTTTCTTAGTAACAACAAATTTTGATATATCAATTGTAAAATAATCAAATTTTGAATTTTTGATACCAATTTCAAAACACAATGCATAAGCTTATTATGAAATACCAATTTGAAATCTAATTAAGCTTAGCATCAACAATCTTTGTGCTTTAAAGGAAATACCACTTGTAAAATAAGCACAAATAGATCACATATATGTATGAATAGATATAATTAAAATTTGAAAGCATTCATACAATCAAAATATGAATATACACAACATGAAGTCATATTGATACCAATTGAACATATCCAATGATACCAATTGAAAAGTAAGTATAAGTGTATACATCATGTAATCTACCATATGAAGAATTCAAACTAGTTAAATGAAAGTGTTTTAACAACTAGTAAGGAATCCTTCAACCAAGGAAAACATCAAAAAATATTTTCATGGAATATGCATAAATCACAAGGCACTAAAACACTCTAATCCATAAAGTCCATATAATTTTCAAAAGAAGTGAGTGTACTAATGTTATGTGAAACATGACATCATGAAAATGACAATGAAACTCAATATTCCTTCAAATCATAAATTTTGAAAATACGAAAATCATCACAAATTTTAATATATGAAAATCATCAAAATTCTATTTCATAGCATATATATGTTTTGACAAGACACTAAGTATACATACATATCCCCAAATACAATTGAGTCCTTATAAATAGATTTGCATGAAAAGCAAATGACTCAAGAGTATCCATGTATATCTTAATGTTTTGGCAAAATAACCATATACATGAAATGAAATCACATGATCATAACATAAATCCAAATGGGAATACAAGTTTAAGAATATAATGATCATCAACATAAGGCTATACTAGTACATCTAATAGGCACAAATAAGCATTCAACCCAATCATATATAGATTTATTTGTGGTCCATAAGGTGTACAAGTATAAATCCAAGTGTTGACAAATACTAAAATCTAAACTAATATTCAATACAATGAAGCATCAAAATTTTGAAATCACAAAGGAATTTATCCATAAAAATAGGATCATGTGCATCAATTGAAGAATAGATAACTAGTTTAAATAGATTTTTGACAAACTAGTTAAAGATCCTTCATAAATATGAAATCATATGTATTTCATGAATAATACTAAATACATAAAAGTTCAAGCACTCATATTCCATAAAGCTCAACATATATATTTTCTTAAAGATAGAGTGTTCAAAAGTTATGTAAATAGTATCCACATGAAAATAGTCATTGAAGCCCACAACGATCATAAGTCAAATTTTTAACAACAAATCATGAAAAATCATTTTTCACTAAAATCAACAATTTTCATGGTATATGTATGGTTTATACAAATCTAACAATATGCATACATATCCCAAAAATAAAAGAGTCTATTAAATGTTTGCATGAAGGCAAGAGACTCACGGGTATACATGTATATTTATTGGATTTGAATTAAGCACCCATATACATGAAGTAAATCACAAAAAAAATAATTGGCAAAAACATGTATAAAAGAGAATCATCAAAACTAGATTATACACATGCATAGAGTGGATACAAGTGAGCATGAAGTTCAATCATATATGAGTCAATTGTAATTCACTATGTGTACATGTATAGATACAAGTTTTGAAATATTCTACATCTAAGCATGTAAATACCACATGAAGCACAAAAAATCTTAAAACATGAACATGCTATGAATGTTATGGATGAACAAGCATGAACAAAAAATAGGAGTTTAGAAATTGTTACCAACTCCAAAGCTCCAAATATGGTGGTCTTTCCCACCAAAATCTCCTTGATAGCAATGCATCCAAAAGTTTGTCCATCATGTCCATTGCATCCGCTATCAAGGCACCAATCCTCTCACGTTTTGTGAGAGCCCTCACCTACATCAAAATCAAAGGGTGGGAGTTTTGGTACCCATACTTTCTTGGGTCCTTTGGGGTTAGCTTTATTGCAAGGATCCCAAAATCTTTTATACTTAGCAAAATATAAATGAGATTTCTTATCAAAACAATATTTTGCTAAATGGCCTTTGCGGCCACAATGTGTACATAGGTACACCTTAGTATGCTTATGTGTAGGAGTGTGATCATGTTGTGCAACATAAGCAAATGCATGGTTATGATGTGCATGAATGTGTGGAGTTTGTTTCTTTGAAAACATTGACTCCAACCTAGAATGATTAAAAGCACAAGAGTTCAAAGTTGAACTCAAACCATCCATTTTATTTTTCAAATTCTTAATCTCATTAGTTGTGGCATGTAAAGCATGGTGAGATAAAGAATCATTTTTCTTTTTCTTTTGAAAAACATTATCCTTTTCTTTTTCAACAAATTTTCTTTTTAAAGATTTATTTTCTTGTAAAATACTTTCTTTTTGTTGTTCCACCATAGCAATATCATTTTTCAAAATATTGTTCCCTTCACAAAGATCATTCAATTTTGAAAATAAGGAAACATTCTCATTTTTCAAATCTTTATTTTCTTTTTCTAAGCATGCAATCTTAGATCTAAAAGAATCATTTTCTTTAAGCATGCAATCAAATTTCTTTTTCCAACTTTTATTATCTTTTTCTAAGCATGCAATGTTATCTCTAAATGAGTCATGTTCTTTATGCATGCAAGCAATGTTCTTTTTCAAATTTTTATTTTATTTTCTAATCATGTCATATTTCTCAAGCAATAGATGACAAAAAGTAGATAGCTCATCATATGACATGTCCTCATCATCAGATTCGGAATTTACCTCAAGGGGTCATCCCTTGGACCATAAAGCACTTGTTGGAGGTGTCGCTTCCAACATCCGAATCGCTCCCCGCATAGTATTGTTCATTTTCGCCAAGGGAGATGAGGGTGTTCCATACTACAAAAGCCATATCAATATTAGCAACCCTACATAAATAATCATCATTTAGGGTGCTCTTTAAAGCATGTAGGGCTTTTGTATTAGCCTCAAGATTCTTACCATCTATACAATAAGCATTATTAGTAGTGGCAAGATATACATTATAACCTAGGGCTTTGAGGAATAATGACATCTTAACTTTCCAAATGTGGATGTTAAGAATATCAAAGGTGGGTGGTGACATAAAGTCCATGGTGAGGTGTGTGTGTACAACAAATATTGTGATTAGCCCAAATGGAGGATCTTTAACTCTTAGGTTGTTAGACCCAATATCAAGAGCACTAGCTCTGATACCAATTGTAAGATCACCTAGAGGGGGGGTGAATAGGTGATGGCTAATCTAATGGTCACTTGTGAACAAATAATGCGGAATTAAAACTAAGTTGACCAAATTAAAATTTTTTAATTAAACACTTATGTATAACTCAAGAGTGTTGCCGAATTCCCCTTGCGAGGCTCTGGACAAGCTCCTCTAGATTCCCCTTGAATGGGTTGAGGTGCCGCGTTGGCTCTCTTGGTTGAATACTAGTGTTAACAACAATCCCACGCAATTATATATCAATTAAGCACAAGGGTATATATCATGCATATATAAGATGAACACAATGAAAGTAAATGCAAGATATAAAAGAGACAAAGAGAGAGAGAGGGAAGAGTAAGCAATCGCAAACACAAAGGTTTTGTTTCGAGGTTCGAGCACACTTGCTCTACATCCCCGCCTTCGACACACGAAGGATTTCCACTATGCAAGATCCCAATGGATCTCTCCTCGGTGCCGTACACCTACAAACCCTCGGACTCCCAAGTCCCGTACACACGCAAGTCCACCGACTCGCCGAGGCCGTACCTCTACCACCAAGAGTTCACAACCGAACTCCAACCACAACGAGCACACTTGCCCGCTTCCTCAAAGTACAAAGAAAAATCTCTTTGATGATCACAACACTTGATCACCTAAAGAGCACTCTCACTACAACACACCTATAGGAATATCTAGCAATGGAAAGCTCAAGTGTGGTGTGAGAAAAGCAAGGAAAGAAAGCTTTGGTAGAAAACACAAGAAATCACTTTAACACTCTCTTGATAAAAACTCCCTTTTGATTGGAAGTATTAGCACTCTATTTTGTGGAGAAAACTCTTCTAAAAGTATCAGAAAAACAGCTCAAGAAATCTCCAAAATCTTAACCCTAAAACAAGTGACAAGACCCCTTTTATAGGGCTGCCAGAAAATAGAGCCGTTGGGGTTCTGTCAGAGCTGGCGGTCGACCGCCGGTCGACCGGCCAACGGTCATTTTTTCTGACCGTTGCAGCCACCGGTCGACTGGTGAGTCGACCGCTCTTCTGGAAAGAACTGTCGGTCGACCGATCCGGTCGACTGGCATTTTCCAGAGAGCAACAGGTTTGGGTCGGTCGAGTATCGGTCGACTCCGGTCGACTGATACGCTCATGCACAAAAACTGTGCATGTCGGTCGAGTGCCGGTCGACTGCCGGTCGACCGGTCACTGAGAAATTCTGAAAAATCAGAACTTCCAGGACCTGGACAATTTGGATTTAGGTTTTGGGTCTTGGATAAAATATTTTGGTCTTTGAAAAATCATAGAGTATGGGCATGTGTCATACTACTATCAGGGTAAAATACTTGGTAAAAATTCTTTTGATAAAAACTTAATTGTCCATGAAATGTTTTTCCAAACCTTTATCAAAAACAAAACAAGATATTTGAGTTCATTTAAAAGCATGGTGTGTATGGATATGATCCACTACACAATCAATATGGAATATCTATGTTTTTGACATAAAGCTCTAATCATGATTTTGGTTTAAAGATATGAACTATGAAATACCAAAATCCAAGATAAATATTTTGTCTCAAAGAAAATCTTTGTTCTAAGTAAAAATTCTTTTCTAAACAAAATCTTTTATGAAAGCACTTTAAATCAAGAGTTCTAATCAAGAGTGTGTGTGTGTGATATAACTTGAGCAATCCACCAACTATCTATCCTTTACATTTTTACTAAAACAAAAATACAAATTCTATACCTAGACCCAAGTCTTCATCTTCTTGAAGTCTTCACTTGAAGGCTTCTCATCTTCTTGACTTGGTCCAAGCTTGATCCAAAAACTTCCTTGGATCACCACATGCAAGCTCCAAATCTTGTTCTTTTATCCTTTGTTGAGCTATGCACCTACTAAGATCTTGATCATGAATCTGTCACTAATTAAACACAAGATCATTAGTAACTATAACTACATGAGTTGATCATCATCAAAACTAGGGTGAAGGGCCTTTGGGCCAACACAAATATGGTAAGGCATATCACAGATTCATAGCCGTTTAAGCTGCAGGCTTCAGTATGCGTCCCATTCCACATACCTCTACTTACAACTTAAAGAGCCGGTTATTATCTTGACACTTTATTATTACTCGTCTTACCCTGATATCTAGCTATGTGAACTAGCGTCCCAGCACACATAGATCCATATCCGAGTAAAGCAAGATTTTTATTGGAAACCAGCGGGGGTATCAACGAACTATGTTTACAGTGGGTCCCGTACATACCCGGGATCACGGCCCAGGATTGTTCCGTTGCTTGGTGACGGAACCTGCCGCAAGGCTAACAGGAGGGACTTATGTATGCCCTTATCATGATGGTACCAGGAAGGAGGGAGCCAGCACTCCCCTCGGTCGCCTGGAGGCCCACAGGTCAGACCGGAAGTTTTAGTTGTAAAACATGCCTAATACCATTGTAAACACGAACACATATTGATAGCCGCAAGTTTCCCCTGACCCGATGCAAGTTGTTCCTTTTATGAATTATTAGATGATTATCAGATTCCGGGAATGAGCAAGAGCAAGTCAGGAATATCAGGAATACATGTATATCAGGAGTACTGGTTCGTACTATAATGTACCAAGATGTGTAACAGGAGTACAGTTTGTACTATCAAGATGTCAGGTCATCATTCCCGTTATCGTGATAATCATGAGAGTCAAGTATATCATGCGGGTGTCAAGTGATAGCATGACAGGAGGATGATATTTGGCAAGTAACCAGTCATGTCCAGAGATTGATATTAGTCCGGTGGCAAGTCATATCATAACAAGAGGTCTTGCCAAGTGGTAGCATGTCCGATGTTAGGTGATAACAAATCAGTTGCCAGGTGATATACATGTGTTAAACAGTAGCATGTAAAGGACAGGTATGAAGTAATGACATGTGGTGGAATAGTAGCTGAGCATAACCAAGCGGAGCTGAGCAAGCTGGAAGCACAGACAGCAAACAGTATTTAACACTGGAGCGTCTGGCGAGGTTACCGGGACGACTCGGTTGACGTGCGAGTAGAAAATCCGGCAGCAACTCGCCTAGACGAATCTAGTGGTAAAGCGCTGAACGCTGATCATGATAACCAGGCGGAGCTGAACAAGCTGGAGGCACAGGCAGCGAACAGAGTTTAGACACTAATGCGCTCTGCGAGGTTACCGGGACACTCGGATCAAGATACGAGTAGAAAATCCGGCAGCAACTCGCCTAAACGAATTTAGTGAATAAAGCACTGAGCGCTAAGCATGCTCACCAGACGGAGCTGAGAACCTGACGGTCCCAATCACGTCTCTTTCGAGATAGTGAGTGACCGGAGGCTGAAGGGTCCAGAGAAACCTGACGGTCCCAATCACGTCTCTTTCGAGATAGTGAGTGACCGGAGGCTGAAGGATCGGCCACGCATGGTATAAAGCAGTAAACACATCACAGGCATGGTATGGGTACAAGAATGAAACTACCCTAATACAAGCATTCGTCACAGAGCAATACATGTCCAGTCATTGGCACTCGGCCATACACAGATACAGGGACTCAGCCCAATACAAAATACATGGAAACATGAAGTAAAATACATATCGACCCGACAAAGCGGGGAAACCCAAATGGAGGCGAGAGCGAGGACACTCGCCTAAATCACCGGAAGGCCGAAAAGTCTGGAATCCATGGAACTCGCGCACGCGCCATAAAATAATATATAAATGTAAGGAGAGAGAAAGTGAAGAGGAGAGAGAAAGAGTTAGAGAGAAACCTAGAGAGAGAAAGTGACACAGGGAGACGCGGGTTTGGAAAGTGGGACGCGGGGGTCGCAGACGCGGGAGTCGCGTCGCGGGATTAGCAAACGCAGGAATCACAGACGCGGGAGTCGCGTTGCGTAGGGGCCACAAACGCGGGGTTCGAGATCCGCGTTTAAATCAGGACGCGAGGAGAACGCAGACGCGGTCGTTGGTCCGCGTCGCTGAGAACGGGGAGAACACAGACGCGGGTATTATCTCCGCGTCGTGTTAACACGAGGAGATCATGGACGCGGGCATTAGCTCCGCGTCTCACCAATACAAAAATGCGAAGATCTGCGTCAAGGGATTGTCTGGACGCGGGGATGGGCTCCGCGTCAGCAATTTAGAGATCTAGGGAGAGAAAGGGAAAGGAGAGATTAATCAGGAGAGAGAGAGAGAGATGAGAGAGAGAGAGAGTTTGAGATCCAGGAGAGAGAAACAGAGAAGGGGGGCTGCTGCCCCCCCTTCAGCAGAGAGAAAGAGAGGGGGGCTTGCCCCCCTCTCAGCCCACGCACAGGGGGCTTCCAGCCCCTGGCCGGCACAGCCGCCGGCCGCCGGCGATGCGCCGGCGGCGCAGCAGAGCTGGGGTGGCCACCGGCCACCCCACAAGGGAATTAGGGAGGGGGCAACAGCCCCTCCCTCCAACAGAGCCACGGCCTGGCTCTGCCAGGCCGTGGCCTGGCCTGGCCGGGATTCGGCCGCGGCCAGGTACCTGCAGCGGCGCCCAGGGCGCCGCCAGAGAAGGGGGTGGCGCTCGGCCACCTCAAGGAGGGGGAGAAGGTGAGGGGAAAGAAAGAAAAAGAAAAGAAAGAAAAGAAAGAAAAAGAAAAGGAAAAGGAAAGAAAAAGAAAGGAAGAAGAAAAAGAAAAGAGGAGAAGAAGGAGAGTTCGCCGGAGTGGAGGGCTCGCCGGCGTGGAGGTCGGAGTCCCGGTGATGGTGGTGGTGGCCGGATTTCACGGGAGGAAGAGAGAGAATGAGATGGGGGAAATTGGAGGGTGGAGGTGGAAGAGGAGGAGATGGAGAGAGAGGATCTAGAGAGAGATTGGAGGTTGAAGGGAGAGAGAGGGAGAATTTGGGGGAAGAAGAAGAAGGTGCGGTGATCGTTGGCGCCAGGGGAAGGAGAAGAAAGAAAAGAAAAAATGAAAAGAAAAAGAAAGAAGGGAAAAAGATAAAGAGAAGGAAGAAAGAAAAATAAGGAAAAAGAAAAAGAAAAGAAAAGAGAAAAAAGAAAAGGAGAAAGGACTGATGGGAAGGGGGGAGGTGAGGTGGCCCACGTGGAGGGGTGTGGGCTGAAGTCGGTGGAGAAAGAAAGAGAAAAGAAAGAAAGAAATTAAAAGATTCGACAAAAATAATAATATTATAATATGGTCGCGAAATATCGACTGTTCCAGAAAAATCCCCAAAAATCCCCGGAGGTAGAAAACGTCATCTTGAGGAATAATATGAAATCGGTTTTCAGAAATAAGATCCCGTTTTCAAATTAAAAATCCGGAAGTCAACCGCCGATACCGGTCTACACCGGGTCGGCCGGATTTTGATAAATTCTGAAAAATTTCAGAAAATATATTAAGAAGAAAATATGATTTTAAGAAATAAAGTGAAAGCGGAATTCAGAAATTCATTTCCAATTGTAAACTAAAATCCTGGAATCAACCAGCGATACTGGCCGATACCGAATCCGGTGGAATTTTCATAAATTCATAAAATCTTCAGAAAAAGTATTTAGATAGAAAATGTGATTTTAAGAAATAATGTCTAAAGGCCCTTCTAGTAATTCCAATCGGTTTGTAAATTAAAAATCTGGGAATCGGTCAGCGACACTGGTCGACACCGGTTTTGAAGATTCTCAATTTAATTCAGAAAAATTCCAGAAAATCATAAAAAATCTAGAATATTGGAAAACGATGTTCAAAACTGAAATCGGTTAAATCGGAATACCAGAATGACCAAATCGAGTAATACCCTAGGATCGGGTCCTCGGTTCAGACTAGGGCTGACTCCGAGTCCGAGAATCCGGATCCAAGACAAAACAATCATATAAATAATTCATAATACAAAACAAATACAGGAAGTAAATCGAAAAATACGATCGAAAATCTGAATACGCAACTAAGTATGTATTCTGGGAGCGGGGTGTTACATATAAGATCTCTCTCCTTCTGCCTCGAAGACGTAAACAATTGTCAAATCTAATTAAATCTATGTTTTCTTGCTTTCTATCTATTTTGTTCTTGTCAATTGTGATTGTTCTGTTGCTGCAATACTCTGAATATGCTTGTAGATTTCCGGCAGGTTTCTCAATAAGTAGTATCAGAGCTTTTCGGGTTTTTCAACGGGGAGTTTTCGTTCGAGTGGAGCAAATTGCTTTGGAAATTGTTAGATGGTTTCGTTTAGAGGTAAAAATCTAATCTTTATCTATTTGGATTTATTTTCACTAATTGTTTCCGTATTACTTTATTGGATCTACTGAAGGAGATGGCCGTGAAGAGTCAACCACGCGATGCATACCATGAATAGTAATCCGTCAAAGATTGACGTGGTAAAATTTGACGGCGCGAACAATTTTGACATGTGGAGATGTGAGATACTGGACATGCTAATGGTATCAAACCTCAAAGATTCTCTATGTATGGAGGAAAAGCCGAAGGACACTTCTGAAAAAGATTGGGACAAGATGAATAGGATGACGTATGGCGTCATAAGATCTTATTTAAGACAAGATAACGAAGACTTCAACGAAGAAGATGAGGTAGATCTCAAAAAGCAAGCAGTTGACCAAGAGCATAGAGAATCGCTTGCACCTGAAGAGGAGGCTTTATCGCTTCCAATTGAAGAAAGGTATCTCGATCGGTGAATACATTACACGAAGCTTCTTACGGATTTAGTCAACGTGGATGTGGTGATCGAGGAGGAGGTCGAGGCGTTGGATCTCTTCATGATGAGGACTATGAGACCTTCGTTCTCAGTCTAATCAACGGTAAGCAATCTCTTAGTTATAATGAAGTTTCTTTTTCTCTTGTAAATCATGAATTGAGAAGAAAGGACAAAGAGTCTTTTAATAGTATGTCGGCAGAAGCGTTGACGGTAAGAGGCAAGAGTTTCAGTTGAAACGGCAAAGATAATCGTGATAGATCAAAGTCCAGAGCCGTTTTCAGATATCTGAAGAAGAACCACTGTGCCTTTTAAAAAAAATTTAAGGCACTGGAAGGTTGATTATCCAAGGATCAAGGATAAGAAGAATGAGTCAAAGACCGAAACAAATCTAGCATAGTTGGTCAGTACACAAGCTGGTTGTACTTCACAGGTAGGTGGATCAAACTCAGACTCGTCAGTATTCTCGTTCTCAGTCACTGCTCCTATTATTGATTACTCAGGTGATTTTGAGTGGATTCTAGATACAAGTGCTACCTATCATGTGTGTTCCAACACAGATTGATTTTTTCTAGCTTCGAGTAGCTAGATGGTTGTTCTGTCGTCATGGATGATGATCGTCCATGTAACATGGAAGGGATAGGTACAGTCATTATAAGATGTTTGATGGAATGGTGCGAGAATTGAAGGAAGTGAGGTATGTACCTTGATTGAAGAAAAATATTATCTCAGTTGGTGCCTTGGAAGCATTGTGTTTAGAGATATATGGTAGAGATGGTATTTTCAAGATGCTTAGAGGCTCGATGGTGGTATTAAAGGGTACTGACACAATGACCTTTATTATTTAAAAGGTAATACAATTACAGGGAAGTGGCGATTTCTATTGGTTCAGATGATGATTGTATCTGGTTATGACACATGATGCTCGGACATACAGGTGAAAAGTCTTTACAAGCTCTAACAAAGTAAGATTTGTTATAAGGTGTTAAGACCTGCGAATTGAAATTTTGTGAGCATTGTGTCATCAGAAAGCAGACCAAAGTAAAATCTGGCACCGCGATTCATTGCAACGAAGAGTATATGTTCACACAGATGATTGGGGACCTACCAAGACAACATTTATTAAAGAAAACTACTACTTTGTGTCTTTTATTGATGATTACTCTAGGCAATGTTTAATATATACCATGAAACAAAAGGGGAATTCTTAGAGATGTTTGTAGAGTGAAAAGGGAATATGGAGAAGAATATGAGAAGGAAAATTAAGATACTTCATTCAAACAATGATGGAGAGTACATTAGCGATCATTTCCTACAACTATACCACGATGAGAGCATAGGAAGACACTTTACAGTGAGAGATGCAGCTCAAAGAGTACCGTGAGTCGCGACAGAGCCAGTTAACTCCATTGACCTAACGACTACTGAGGCCGAGGCCATCACACTCACCCTTCGATGGCCGTAGAGTTGGACAGTGAGTGTTGTGTTGTCGCCAGCGATGCCCAGGTACTTGTGGAAATGACAACGACACGAATAAAAAATGTATCACGTAAGACAATGAGGCAAAATCGTGACTTAAGGTTGTTTGTTTATGAGAGGAAGGAAATGTAGGAAAACAATAAAGCATATTTTATCTTTTGAAGCGCAGAGATATGGAATTGCTAATTTGAACTTTTAGATATATAACATATTTGAATATTTCTCCTTCCTTTTTACATTTCTAAGATGAAAATGTATTAATACAGATTATTTTGCATTTGTACCATTCTTTTAATCAGTTACTAATTGAAACTGAAAATAAATGATAAATCTCAAAGTTATATCATAGATGTAGCCCAAAAAAAGAGAAAAAAGAAAAAAAATTTAAAACGTCGCCTGAGAGATTCGAACTCTCGCGGGGAAACCCCATGTACTTAGCAGGCACACGCCTTAACCACTCGGCCAAAGCGACTGTGTTGATCTTGGACATGATTAAAATTTTAAACTTTTCATAAACTGGCCCCACTCAATCTCCAACCCAATATGTAAATCCCACTCTCAACTCCATTTCCGCTCCCAAAACCCGAACCCTAGACGCCGCCGCGATGACTACCCGCTTCAAGAAGAACCGCAAGAAGCGGGGCCACGTGAGCGCCGGGCACGGCCGCATCGGCAAGCACCGCAAGCACCCCGGTGGCCGCGGCAACGCTGGAGGCATGCACCACCACCGGATCCTCTTTGACAAGTACCATCCTGGCTACTTCGGCAAGGTTGGGATGCGCTACTTCCACCGCCTCCGCAACAAGTTCCATTGCCCCACGGTGAACGTCGACAAGCTCTGGTCGCTGATCCCCGACGCGGTGAAGGAGCAGATCGCGTCCGGATCCGCCGCCCCTATGATCGATGTCGGCCAGTTCGGGTACTTCAAGGTCCTCGGCAAGGGGATGCTGCCAGAGGGCAAGCCCGTGGTGGTGAAGGCCAAGCTCGTGTCTAAGACAGCCGAGAAGAAGATCAAGGAGGCCGGCGGCGCTGTCGTGCTCACTGCCTGAGAGGGTACTGTTCTTTGATTAGGTTTTTTTTTGAAATATTTAGTGTCTTAAAGTTTGGATTTTGAATGTGTTGGTTTGAACAATTATATTACATTTTGTGCCGAAAATTCGATTTATCTAATTTTGGAGTTTAGATACATTTTCTCGAAATTTGAAATTTTTGTTACCTGCTCTGTTGAGGTTAAGTACGAGGTTTAGATCTGAATGCTTGGATTGCTTTGGATTTGATCGTGTTACAGGTTTATCTTTCTCTTATGCTAATTTTTAATTAGAAAAACAATGATATTAACTGATGATTAGATTTATGATTCTGTTATAGTGGTAGACAGTAGTATGAATTTTGATGCATCTTTGATCAAATGCAATTTTGTGACAGCATGATGTTTTGGTTTGAATTTGATTGTGTTATTGGTTTGATATTTATTTGAATGTTTCACTGTTGATCTATTATAGCGTTTTGTCTGCAGGCTAATATCCATTGTTGATTTCGTTTAACATTCTAGTTTAGTAGTAGATGGTAGTATGATTTGTTGCATCTTGATCCAATGCCGTTTCGAGATTCTGTGTTGTTTATGTTCTACGCACAGTTTGTTTGTTTTCTCTAAATTCATGCTTTGTCCTTGTGTATTAGCAGTGGATTTTGACAATTTTATGTGGTTGGTCTTTCATGTGTCTTTGACAACACATTTCTAACTTGTAACAAAATTTAGTAATGTTTAGTTACCTCAATGAATAATCTGTAGCAAAACTCATCTAGATTCAATCATGTACTCTGAGTAAAGAAGTTAATAATTGTTTTAGAAGTCTTCATATCTTGGGTCAATTGTATTTGGCTAGTTGTTTTCACACAGAGCCACCTCCATTTGGCCTTGATGTGCAATTGCCTGCCAAAGGGCAGATATTCTGCAGGGTTGCCTTGGCTAGGGGTTTAATTGGGAGGCTCTCATTGCACTTCATAGTTTAATTGGGAGACCCCTTGAGGTGAAAAGTTGCCATGGCTAGGGTTGTCCCTTACTTTCACCTGCTATTCCTCTTATTAAACACATGTTAACTCCACCATGTTAATCTCTTGGCGGTGGTATGATACTACCAAATGTTTTGCTAGGGGATTATCTAACTCACTGATAATCATTGTCCATGTGTTTTCTAGTGTTTCTGTTTATCTGTTAACTGTCGGGGTTTAACGTAGGATAACATAAGAGCAAAAACACATCCGTTATGAAGTTTGTAGTGCCATCAATTTTTGTGTGTACTTTTTGTTTGGTTTATGTTATGCTGTTATGTCATGTCATGCTCGTGTTGATGTGTCCGTGCTTAGAGTCTAAATGATGTGGGATCAAAGGCTAAAATTTAGATTGAGGGTATGAACACGTATGACAACCCGGTTCTAGGCTTCACCACCTATTGATTCAATCAATTAGATGAAACAAATATCAAAACAGATTTTTTTTTTACTAAATCTTCATTGCTTTATTCATTGAATTGGGCCCTTTAAATAGGCTTCACTTGATTACAAGTTTCAACCCACTTTCGATGTGGGACTAAATGAAAAGCAAAAAAACAAATACAATGTTGTAAATAGACTCAATGTCAACCCTAAATACTGATTCAAACGAAGTCCAAATGGACTCAAACGAAAACCAAACACAACTACGACACGTGGAATAAACAGTTGTCCAAAACTAAAACCAAAGGTGGATCGATGCAATACGGCGACGACGACGCTGATAGGTATGAAGAAAAGTCGGTATGATGTCTGCATTAACTCTCTTAGGGTAGGAAGAACTCGATCCTATTGAAAAGGTTCTCGATGGCTCTCGTAGTACTCCAATAGATCCGGAACCAATCACTGCAGGTCCTTTCGAGTAGTCCATGTGTCATCAGATTCAGGATGATTGTTCAATCACACTAAATATCGTTGCAACCACCATTTCGGGTGGAGATGATTCGGTCATACTGAATGCTATCAATTTGTTCTATTGCAAATGAGATATGTGTAGTAGGTAGTGGTGGCAAGTGGGGTCCCTCAAAAAAAGGCTAGAGAGTAGGCTCATCAAGATCCACAAGTGGATTATCAGGGTTAAAAGGAGGACCTTTATAAGCTACTAAGTTCGAAATATTAAATGTCGAACTAATCTTAAAATCTGAAGATAAATCAATTACATAGGCATTTAGATTAATTTTTTTGAGAATTTTATGAGGACTCACTACTCGCATGCAATTTCTTAATAGTTCCTAGCAGAAATCGCTCAGATCAAATTCGGACCATTACATAATCACCATCATCAAGGGCCTGTTTGGTTTGCTGCAAATGGGAGGAAAAGGTGCAAGTCAGAAATGGGGATGGGAAATGTGAAAGTGTAAGTGAAAAATTGGGATTTGTGCGAGTAAGGGTCTGTTTGGTTGTCGTAACTCGCCGTAATTCGTAGTTGTAATTGGTAAAGTCTTTTACAATTGTAAATGAGTTACATGTATGTAAATTTTACGGTGTTTGGTTGGTAATATAAAATTGTAAAGTGGGAAAGTGTATTGTACTTTACGGTGTTTGGTTGTCGTAATGTATAAGTCGTAAGTGAAAAAGTTGACCACAAAATTAACTATTTGGTGATTTTAAAAGTTTTAATACTACAAATAAATATTAAAAAAGTTAAATATTAAAATTTTAATATTAATATAAAAAAATATTACAAATTTGTATGACCACAAAATCAACTGTAACTGGGCTGTAAGTGAGTGGTAACTGGGTTGCAAGTGAGTGTTAGTTGAGTTACGTAAGTCTTTTACAAATTACGGTCCAAACAAACGCCGTAGTTGTAACTGGGTAGTAAGTCATTTACGAATTACGGAGTTTTACGCGAAACAAACGGCCCCTAAGTTTCACGATGTTCGGTTGTAATGTGGAAGTGTAGTGGGGAAATATATTGTGTTTTACAGTGTTTGGCTAGTAATGTGAAGTGTAAGTGAAAAAATTGACCACAAAATTAATTATTTGGTGATTTAAATCATACCAATATTATTATATTAAATCTTTTATTAAAAATTAAATTGTATAATATAGTTTTCAATTAAATATTAAATAGTAATAAAACATATTAAACTAATAATAAAAATAATATATATAAAAATATTAAACTGATAATAAAAAATTTATATTACTAAAATATAAAAAAGCTAGCTAAAATAATTAAATACTAAAATACTAAACTATTTTGAAAAATAATATTTTTAATTTATAATCATTAAAATATTGAAATACTAAATATTATAATATTTTCTAAAACATAAACATTAAAATATAAAAATTATTTATTAAAATTATTTATAGAAAATATTTAAAATTAAATTAATTTTAAAAAATATTAATCACAATATTAAATATTTCTATCAAATATTTAAAATTCTATTGTAGCGCCTTACAAGTAGGAAAATAGAGATGTAAAAATGAGAATGAGATTGGGAAAAAGTGCAAGGGAGATGTCTCACTTGCACTTTTACCGTTGAAACAAAAAGGTGGAAGTGGGAAAAGGGTTTTCCCACTTGCACCTTTTCCTCCCTTTTCCTCAAAACAAACACTCCCTAAATTCAAGATGCCGCGGCGTATGGGATTTATAATGTGCATTATTATATTGAATTTTCTTGCTGATCTCTTTATGCAAATTATGAACATGATGTGAATACAGATGCAGACTCAGATACCCTAGGATGATGCGTCATAGGGATAATATCTATAGGCTTTCTGGTTGTGACCATGCACGACTTCAAATGGACTCATAGCCATTGACATATTCACTGAACTATGCAAACTCTGATGCGTCATAGGGTTAATCCACTGTACTATGCAAACTCTGCAGTGGGTAAACTAAGATCCCAATTTCTCAAATTCGCACCAACTAAGCATCTTAAAAGGTTTCCTAGGCTCTCCTTGTCGAGAGACTTTGGATTGATCAAAGTTAATGCTTTCTTACTGCTTGATGCATCAGATCGTTTAGTGTCAGATGTGTAGGAATAGGTCGCATTGGGGCTAGTTTGACCTTTTATCCATCATGGACAAACGAATAGACGTTCGAATGCCTATAAATAGTGACATCTAGGTCATATAGTCATGGCTTGCCCAAGATGATATAACCAACATCCATGGTGATTACATCGCATCAAATTTTATCCAAATAAGTGGGAAATTGGATCGGGACAAGACATCATCCTTTAACGTCAATGGACACAGAGTTCACCTTAGGCACTTTATATGGTTGAGGATGGGGAACAACCTTAAGCAGAAATTTAGTCACCATGTTCGAGGCGCCGACGTTGACATAACTCCCACTATTAATTATGACCCGATAATTTTTGTCACTTATTTTAGTGAGGGCTTGAAATATTGTGGATCGACGCGAGTCATCACTCTTTTTGGGTTGAGCTAAAGCGCACCTCACTACACTAAAACGGCGGGTAACCTCGCCAGCATAATCAATCGAAGGTTGGTGCATACTCGAAGACATCTAAGGTGGTAGTCTGATCAACAACAAGCTTATCTTTTCAAATATCTCCTTCAGGGTCGTGGACAATCTCTTCTAAGTCATCTTGGTCACTGTCCGACTGAGTCTCAATAATCAAAGTTCTTGTCTTGGATATTGTGTAGTAATGTGACCAAACCCTTGTCACGTAAAACATTTATTCTGTCGAACTGATCTAAATGACTCACTGTAAACTTCTTTATCTTTATCATCATGCTTCTGAGTAGAGTTACTAGATCCAAAACGGGACTAAGACTAGCACTGACTAGGTTGGGACTCGACAATGGTGCCTTGTTGGTGTCATTCCTATAATCTGTATCTAGTGAAAGAAAAAAATTTGGGAGCGATTTAGATCTTGGACAAGCTGATATAAGCCTGTTCTAAAGTGGAGATATCTCGCACAAAGAGCTCATGTCTAAGATCTTTTCTAAGTACTGACCAAAATCTAGATAAGACTACGACGTCAGACTTATTCTCGTCACACTTTATCAGAAATTCATCAAACTTGTTGATATACTCCGTCACTGATTGATTGTCTTGCTTCAAACTCTATCATTGATCAAGTAAGCGTTGTTTGTATGACACAACTAAATATTTTTGTTAGAGTTTCAATTTCATCTCATCCCAAATCTGAACGAGCTCCTGTCTCTTAGGAGTCATTAGCTTCTCTACATTAGTTCAATATTGCCTAGCCAGACTAACCAATTTCATTTTGGCAAATCGAATTTCGTGTCTCATCAGACATTATACTAATCAAAATAATGATCATATCCGATGTCCAATCGAGAAAAATTTGGGGATCCAGCTGAGCACCAAAGGTGGGTGCTTCTAGTTTAATGTTCTGTAAGTTCATTCCATCATGATCAGGTTGAACATTATACCTATGCATGTGATTTTCAGGTCGAGGTCCATTCTCACTGACATTTTTGATAGTCTTACGTTCTATTCGATCTAAATGTTCCATATTGCTTCTCAACTAGCGTTTGACATTGCCAAATTGAGTGTACAAGTCTTCAAAGAGTTTTGCAAAGCTAGCAGTGTTGGATCCATCTCAGAAATTGGGTCTCAAAGGCGGTACTGCGTTTAACTACACGTGGGCATGCAACAAGGTGATATGGTGTTGTCTTGTAAAATTATGCCTAAATGGTGATTTTCAGCGAACAAGCGATGCAAATTAACAACAAAATGAGGCCTAAATGCAATCTAGTAAGAATGAAATTATTTCTAACACCTAACAATGCTCTGATGTGGGATGTATATGATAAATTCGAAATCAGCAAGTAGTTTAATTATGAACGCCTACTAGATTATCTCACAACTTATCAAATGTTCAAGCTGACATCAAGGATGAATTAAGATGATCAAATAATTAGAAACTATGCAAGTAATGGTGGGTTGTTTTAATATTGCATCAAAAGAATAATCAAGTGTCTAGATTTAGGAATTAGTTTATTTTAATATTCAGATTAGAGCACATAAATGTTAACAGATTCACACACTCACAATTTTAGAGGAATATCAACAATATCGATAACATCAAGGATAATTAAAACAATTTCTAATGCAGTTGGAAAAGAAGTAGAATCGATAAAATTAGAATTTCCTCCCACTATCGATAGCTTAAAGTCGCCCACGAAAGTCCTGGACAGTAATGGTATGGTCTGGAAGAGTACTGCCTCGAAAACGACGCGAATTGGGCCTGAAACGACTTCTGAATCAACTTGGATAAGTCAGACCGAGTCAGCGCTGAGTCAACTCGGTCAGAGCTGGCGGCTCGGGTTGGCTTGAGTTCGGCTCAGTTTGAGCTGTCGGCTCGGTCGACTCAGGTGAGCTGATGACGTCAGCGTCGGCTCTAGTCGGCGCCTTCGGCTCGGGTTGACGCCATGCTTGGTGGGTCAGGTTGACTTGCTATCGGGTTGGACTCGTTCAATTAAACCCAAATGACTAGGGTTTTCATGGCGGCGATGGCACGAGAAGGATGGTGGCATATCTGGACGATAGAGATCTGGACGGCAAGGACGACGATGAAGATGGGAGTGCGGCGGGAGTTGCGGCGGGATCTGTGATGTCGGTGAGATCGAGAGTAGGCGGAGACGTCGGCGAGACCTGCAATGTCGGCGAGACCTGGCTGCGACGACGACGAGACTAGATCTGAGATAACATTGGAGAGGGTTGTTGTCGAGTGAAAAGTGACGACGAGGAAGAAGAATGAGGATGTTGTGGTTGCAGCGAAGGGCGGTGGACGTCGGCGGAAAGCTTGGGAGGTAGCGGGGAAAGCTACGGTGACGGACCAGAACATGATTAGGGTTAGGGTTTTGGTTGGAGGGTAAGGAAGAAGACGATGAACAATATTTTTATTATCTGACTAATCTAGGGTTGCATATTTTTTTCTTGAAAAATAAGAGCAGGAATTTAACTCTGATATCAAAATTGATGTGGGATCAAAAGCTAAAATTTGGATCGAGGAATAAACACATATAGCAACCCGGTTCTAGGCTTCATCACCTGTTTATTTAATCAATTAGATCAAACTAATATCAAAATAAATTTTTTTACTAAATCTTCATTGTTTAATTCATTCAGTTGGGCCCTTTAAATAGGCTTCACTTGACTATAAGTTTCAACTCACTTCTAATGTGAAACTAAATGAAAAACAATAAAAACAAATACAATCTGAAAATAAATATGACCCACTAGACTCAATCTCACTCTTAAACACTGACTCAAACGAAGTTCAAATGGACTCAAATGAAAACCAGACACAACTACAACACGTGGACTAAATAGTTATCTAGTAAAAACTAAAACCAAAGATGGATTGATGTAATACGGCGACGACGACACTGATAGGTGCGAAGAGAAGTCAATATGATGACCTCATCAATGAAACTAGGTTATAAAAAAAACTTTCCTTGAGGTGCGGGTTATCTTTGTTAGGATTTTGCCTTGTTTTGGCTCAGCTTGCAAGGTCATCGGTATTGGGACAGTAAAGGTTACAGGAAGAGATGAGACAGTGCGTGCTCTGGAGGCGGTGCGGTATCCCGGGTACGATATAATCTAATATCCATAAGAGTGCTCGACGAAGAAGGATGTCGGATCCAAGTGCAATAAGGCATCGTCATAGTTAGCTAAGGAGACAGGGTAATCCTGAAAGGAGAGAAGTGTGGAGGGTTATACATGCTGAAGAAGGAAACTCAATTCGAGGTGGAGTTTCAAGGATATGCTTGGAAGGGAGTTCATCGCGAGGTGGAGTTTCAAGGAAGACTGCAACAGGACGTGAATCGGGTCAAAGTGTTGCGAGAAAGAGAAATGGTGCACTCGGGTAAGGCCTGAGATGGCCCAAGCCATTGCGGTAAATCAGCCAAAGGCCCCGGTGAGAGGGGGCAAGAGTTAAAGGCTTCACGACACGGTTACAACCATAGAAAGAATTAAGGTATTAATCCGAAATCTCAAGTTGTTTTGCTAAAGGCTTGAAAAACAAGTCAAGGTGGAGATTGTTAGGATTTTTCCTTATTTTTTCAAGAAGAGATGATGGTCCAAGAAAATCCAATTGATTTGGAGAAGACGATGACTTGAAGCAGAAGAAGCAAATTAGGATGAAGCTGTTTCCTTTTCAGGCGATTGTGAGTTTCCTTTTCAGGAGTGTGAATAGAATTTAATTCATATTCAATGAAAGTTTGTTTCTAAAAATTAAAAGGTTTAGAATCCTTCTAGATTAAGGAGATCAATTCGTAAATGATTGATCAAGATTCTTCAACCATCCAACGACCAAGATCATCTCATAGTCTAAATAGGAGTTGTATTGTAAAATCTTATAAATAAAGGTTGTAATCAAGCATTGTAATTGTCTCAACCACAGAAGTCTCAAGGAGTTTCTACAACAGAGAATCTTAAACAAAGGAGACCAGAGGAAGCCAAGAAAGAGAGGAGCAAGTTGAAGGTGCATAGAGAGGAGATTATTAATACTCTTGTAATCTAGGGTTAGATTCAAGTGGAAGGTGAATACTCTTGTTGCATCGAGAGGAAGGTTAGATTTCTTTGTACCAAGTCTATTAATAAAGCTCTCTCAAGTTCTTTCCCCGTGGACGTAAGCCAAGGTTTAGCCGACACGTTAAATCCTTGTGTTCTTTTTTTATTACTCTTTTCTCTTGGTATTGCTAGTTTGTTTTACATCAAGTTTTTCTTTTGCGAGTATTGTTCATATTGTCAAGTTCCGTTAACATCGATCCTGAGAGTCATAACAATTGGTATCAGAGTATATCAATTTCGCAACAATCTTTGCAGCTCAAACTAAGGCTGATCCATGTTAGTCTTAGTTGCAAAGATAACCCATAAAGCCCATTAGGTGGGCGTGGGCTATGACAGTTATTGGGTTGTCCCTTGTGCGAGTGGATTGTAATCAAATATATACTTCCTTTCAATGTTTCCTTTGATAACCCCTTTTAAATAAATGTCATTATTTGGTTATTTATTCAAACGTAGGTGGCATTAAATCAATTTCTCAGTCTTATTTTTGTTACTATTTCACTTCCCTCATCAATCATTTCAGTCTCTATGTTGTCTACGAAGTTTTATATATTATATTTCTTATTATTTTCGCTATTGCCTTAATTATAAATATAGTCTATTATGTTTAATTTAGGCATTTTAAATTTTTTTGGCGTGTCTTCTTTTTATTCTACAGTCCCATTGTTATTTCTACTTGATCATGATTTAAAAAAAAAAAAAAAAGATTTGCTGTTATCCTAGTGCCTGTCTTTTTATTCCTCAGTTCCTTCTTTTTGTTTGCTATAAACTGACAACCGATACCCATAGGAACTCAGTTTTGCAATCTGAAGCCACTAAATGTGGGAGCTCACCCTGAAGTGCCTTTAGTAGACTCGACAATAAAATGTTGGTTACAAGTAGTCTACTGGATATCACAATAAGAGGATATTTGTTATAACTGTATCGCTTTTTTTATCCTTATCTGTGACAATGATCCATGAACCAACTGAAGCGCATCCTTACCGACCTTGAAACATATTTGCTTAATAACATTTAGCTGATGGTATATTCACTTGCAAAATAAATGACCAAGAATATTTAGTCTATTAGAGTTGATCCAAAATCAAATTAATAGTTTGTCTGGTGACTGTAGGCAACTAGGTATTGAAGTATCTTTTGCTCACTTTTGATCTGTACTCTTGTTGTACTACTACTACAGGTTGATTTCAACTTTTAAAGCATGTTCTCAACTGTAGATAATTGTTTCGCAGGCATAAGGTATATACTGAATCGTAGTATGTATAGCTAGTAACATTTGAACAATCACAAAGGTTATCAGGGTGAAAGTTCCCTTTCCTCCAACTAGTTATGTTCGTCTTCTTTGGGGTTTCCTTCGCTCTACAGTCCGCCACAACTAAACCACCGGTGTGGCCTTAGGCTCAGAGATATCGGTTAGATGTAGGTCATTCTGTTAGCAGTTTGATTCTTTGGTTGCCTGTTGGATATGTCGGTATTGAATCTGTCTCTTGGCTAGGTGATGGTTGCTTCTTCAAGCTTGATTAACTTTGTTAGAATGCTAGTATGTGGTCAACTTAATTGTGTGATTTAACTTTAGCATGGCTGGAGGTAGTTTACTCCTTTTTTCTGAAATTGGTTAAATTGTGTGATTTAATTTTGGATGGCTGGAAATCTGCGCACATCGATTCTTCAAGCTCGATATCTCCACCTTTTCAGTATAGATTGTCAATCAGATTCGTTATGAGTTGAAACTCGGAAAATTCCTTGCTGTAGATTTTGAGATACTTTGTGTCTTGAAAGTTTTCTTCTAATTACTTGTGTGTGACCAAAGCATTTCCTCATGAACAAAAATTACTTGTATTATGCATCATGCAATAATTGTCTATGGAGACTGTAATCTGTGAGCGTATGTCATTGAATTATGTTCAGTTTTTTTGTTGTTCCTGTACTATAGAATTGAAGCCTTTTGTTTTTCCTGTACTAAAATTGATTCCGTTGAATTATTATTCCATGCAAACCTTTTTCATCTGAATCAAAGTGTTATTATCTGTAGCTACAACACTAGAGGAATTAGAGAACATCACGACAACTACTTCTCTTTTACCTTTTTTTATCTTTGCACCAGAGAACATCCCAACACTTTTTTTCTCTCTCCAGCCGATAAGAGACCGAGCCTTGGAGTCTTGGAGATCAGTAGACAACCGGTGACGGTAACATTTTTAATATATTAATAGAGCATCGCGGTGATGGACTTTTCAAAATATTCAGATGTGTATTCTTATCCAATGTATTACAAAATGGAATGGTTAGATCAATGAGTAAACAAACTTCAAATCACATGATTTTTTATATGGGTACATCAATATGATAATGTGCGGTCAGATCGTGAAAAAAATCGGGATGTTAGATTTTAAGTCGTCTCCTTACATTACAGTCTAAGGACACTTACTTGGAACACTTCTCTCTCTCTCTCTCTCTCTCTATATATATATATATATATTATATATATATTATATATATATATATAATATATATATATATATATATATATATATAAGGAGTTTTCGGTTGCGAAAATTTCGCACAGAGTTCAGTACGAAATCATATCTCAACTGTTGGATCAATCTTCAACTAATTGCTGAGATTTCCAGTTGCTGGATTAAATAAAGATAGTGGGGCCCACACAGCTGGCTCAATTCAACGAGATTAAATCCAATCTCTCTCTCAAATCCCCCCATCTTCCTCTCTCTGTCTCTCTCGCCCCCTCGATCTCTCAGATCTCGAGCTCCACCTTGCTTCCCGACATCGTCCCCTGGCCACCCTCGACCTCTGGATCTCTCTCACGATCTCGATCTCCAACTCCCTCGTCGTTCATTGCGGGCCCTGCCTTAACGAGATCCACCAGCGCCTCCTCTCCCTTAGTGATATGTGATATAGTATCGAGAGCAATGGCAGTAGTAAAACTTAAATTCATGGGATATTGCTGATGATACTTGGTGATTAGCGTCTATCAGCCTGACACTAAAGGGCTTTTTTTTTTGGTAGAGTGAAAATACATTCTAAATAATTTAATAAATAATTTTCTAAAAAGCAGTTCCTCATGTTCATACTTAATTTTATTCTTGCAGAAAAAAACTTAAATAATGATGATAGCAGATCCTCATGTTCATACTTAATTTTATTCTGTACTCTTCTTCATAATAGTACAGAAATGATACACCAAAGAGGCTTCATTGTTCCTGATAGAATACTTCTATCTATGTCTTTATATCTGGTAAATGGCCTTTAGTTATAGTTTTCTAAATGTTTTAGCTTGTTACATCTCAGCTTATTGTCAAGTTATAAACTCTGAAATTTGTTGCAATCTTGAATCTCAAATATGCATTTGGCTTTGAAGCTCCTTAGTTGATAAAGCTTCCTTTCACTCTAGCATAAATCTCATGAGCTCCTTGGTTCTGCAAATACAAATTCAAAGATTGTATAATAATCTTGCAAATAGTATTTTGGAGCAAACTACAAGTCCGTCTTCTCATGGAGATTGCTGGAAATCAGAATATTTATATGATGATTTTGATCAGAAGTAAGATTATGACACAGAGGAGTCTGGATGAAGAAAAAACTGAAATACTAGAATTTTTCAGTGTTCGACCATAATTTTTGCCTCGAAGATCATGTAGTTGTTGATCCAAGTGTACTGATGTAACGTGAAAAAAATGTTTACAATGTATCTCAGTTTTTGAAATTATTTGATGAAAGTAATAAAATTTAGAGGCAAGTAAAAATGTCATTCATGGAGTTATTTAATGAAATTACTGTAAAATTATTTCAAGAATTAATTTAGAGGAAATGCAAAATTACTTTCATCAATTATTTGACGGAGACATGAGATTTATGCTCCTTTAATTTCAAACACAAAATTGTTCTTCATACCCACAAGATAGAACAAATTACAATTACATTTCCATCAGATGATACCAAATATTTACAATTACATTTCCATCAGCAGATACCTTTTTGTTCCAAGTAGGATTGTTAGTCTCACACATCACAAGCTTGCTCTTCAACCTCCCATTCACTTGTTCATTCACAGTTAATCTTTGGCGTTTGGAGACTGTCAATGTCATGAAGCGAGGAACGGATGCAATATTGCATGATTTGCTGGATACTCTCTCAGCAGTTCGCGGAGTTTTGCTACTTCCGTACGAGCTATGATCGGGGGCTCCTCGGTGATCCCTTCTACTGCTTCTGTTCCCGAGTCAGCTGCTCATCTCTCTCTATCTGAGTCCTCACTTTCTGCAGCTCAACTTCAGTGTCCATTACCTGTTGATCAAGCTCAGCAATGCACTTCTCCTTCGGGTTCTTCATTTCCTGCAGGAATTCGAAAACAAACATCATCTTTTCTAGGACTAATGTGCACAATCATCAAACTTTTGAACCATCACCCATATAAATTTAATGGAAGATTATAAATTGCACATTAAGCATCAAAACCTTGTAATAAGGTATCAAATTTTGGTATCTAGAGAATCACTAAGAATCTAAGTAATCTTATTATTCCTGTACAACTGAAATAAACCAACATAAGAACTTTGAATCATTGTGCATAAAAACCAATTTAAAGCCAATTTTCAAAATTTCTTGCCTGCAAGGAATATGATTGCTCTTCTTCTTGAGTGAAGAAATCACATCGCCAAGAGCTGACAGTGACAGATGCCTCTCCTCATCCAGCGATGCCTTGTAGCTCCAGCTTTAGAAGGTAAAGCTTCTCAAATTTAGTCGAGAGAGAGAGAGAGAGAGAGAGAGAGAGAGAGAGAGTTCCACGGGGCTCAGAGAGGCGATGGGTTATTGATGAGGGCTCGAAGAGGTGGGAGGCGAGAGACGACATCGGCATGAGAGGGGAAGATGAAAAGGTCGAGATCGAGAGATCGAGGGCAGCCAAGGGGGCAATGTAGGCAAACGAGGTGAAACTCGAGATCTAAGAGATCGAGGGAGGGGGGAGAGAGACTGAGAAGGCGATGGGGGATTTAAGAGAGAGAGAGAGAGAGATAGAGATTGGATTAATTAAGCCTGCTATGTGGGCCCCGCTATGTTTGTTTAATCCAGCAACGGGCAATCTTAGCAATCAGCTCAAAATTGATCCAACAGTTGAGATCTGATTTCGCACTGAACTCTGTGCGAAATTTTCGCAGCCGAAAACCCTTATATATATATATATATATATATATATATATATATATATATATATATATATATATATAGAGAGAGAAAAATGTATATCAGCCCGCGGGCTGAGAGTATTCTCTCAGCCTGCGGTGACGTGGCTCAATTTGTCACCTCACTGACTTGCGGCCCGGTTTTAGGTAGAAGTTAAATTACCAAATACCCCTTATGATAACTTTTTCTTATTGTTTATTATTATTTTTCCCCCCTTTTATTTTTGCCGCTCTTTATATGATATAAATTACTTTTCACCCTATTTTCTGATCTCTTTTTGAAAGATCTAGTTTCACCTTTTCAGTCTGCGATACACTTTTTTCTGAAAATATAAAATCTTTTGAGATCAATTTTTTTCTGCAAAATATTTAATGTCGACGTCTGAGCAGTATACCGGCGATCTTAATATGGAAGATATTGCATCTGGTTCTACTTTCTCTCAGAATATTGAAAATCTTGAAGGGTTGACATCTCTGCATGCCGATCAACAGGTTTTAATTGTTTATATCTATTTTAAAAATAATTTCTTAGATATTTAATGTTTTCTCTTTAGACTATGAGGTACTGCGACCGTTTTAATATTCGGTCGCAATCTTATTTGAAAATAATCTCCGGCTGTGAATTCTTTTTTCTAGGGTATGCGTCTTAGGTCGCAGTCTTTAGTAAGGAGTAATATATATTTCTTCACATACGGATAACTGCGACTTAGGTCATAGTCTTTAGTAAGGAGTAATATAGATTTCTTCACATGCGGATAACTGCGACTTAGATCGCAGTCTTTAGTAAGGTATAATATAGATTTATTCACATACTGATTACTGCGACTTTGGTCGCAGTCTTCAATAAGGAGTATTATAGATTTCATGCCGTATGTGAAATCTTTATTTTATTTACTGCGACTTAGGTCGCAGTCTTTAGTAAGAAGTAATATAGATTTCTTCTCATACGGATAACTGCGACCTTGGTCGCAACAGCTGATAAGAAGTAAATTGTTTTCATCTCTTATGCGACCTTGGTCGCATTTATATAACTTATATTTTAGAATACAGTGATATCTAAAAAATATTTATATTCATTTAATTCGTGTAAATACTTTTTTGTAGGATATGAATGCACATGCAGAAATGTCTGGAAGCTCAGATAAGTTTATAGGGAAACAGTTCCTGTCGCATATGGAAGCATACAATTTCTACAATTGTTTTGCAAGGAATAGAGGTTTTAGCGTGAGAAGAAAAAGTACAGATAAGTCACGGAAGCCTCCTCATGAGATTATTTGCAGAAGATTTTGCTGCAACAAGGAAGGGCTGAAGAAGTTGTGTGACAAAAGACAAGAGGGGCTTACAGTGCGTCGTCGAGTTAACACTAGAGTATCTTGTCCTGCTGAGATGCATATCCGTCTTCGTTTATTTTTGGACTCAACTCGATATTGGGTTATCACAAAATTTGTTGATACTCATTCACATGAATTGTCTAGCCCGGATAAGGTACATCACCATTACTCTCACCAGACTCATCGTTCAACAATTAGCAGAACCATTATGAGCAATCTGGTTGATGTTGGAATGCGGCCTTCAAATATTTCCCGCGTTGTTAATGCAATGAGCCAGGGAGAAGGCTGTGAAGAAGTGCGCCCTCAACAAGTTATTGATTTCACTCGTCAACGTAGAAATAACTGCGGTCATGAGTTTATTGCTATTATCAAATATTTTCAAGAGAAAGCCGAGACCGATCCAGAATTCTTCTTTTCAAGTGAAGTTGATAACGCGGGCACACTTAGAAGCATTTTTGGGCTGATGGAAGAGCTATTTTCTCGTATCTGAGCTTCTGTGATGTGATCGTTTTTGACACCACATACAGGACTAATCACTTGAGCTTGCCATTTGCTCCATTCACTGGAGTAAATCATCACCGGCAGTCAATTTTGTTCGGCTGTGCAATGCTTGCTGATGAGCAGGGATACTTTTGTTTGGTTATTCCAAAAATGGCTCAAGTGCATGCATGGAGTTGAACCGAAGCTGATTATTACTGATCAGGATGCGCAGATTGGTGATGCCATCAAGATTGTTTTCCCGACGTCTCGGCACCGTTACTGTTTCTGGCATGTACGGAAACATATTGCCGAGCAACAAATCCCAATGGCTAACAAGTATGGAGAAGATATGGTCTCCGATTTCCATGCTTGGTACACCTCCCGCGATATAAGCACTTGTGAGGAACGATGGCGTCTGATGAGTGAAAAATATCAGTTAGAAGAAGAAGATGGCAGTTGGTTGATGAAGATGTACAGGCTTCGTGGACATTGGGTTAATGCATATCTCAAGGATGTTTTCTCTGCTGGAATGACAACCAGTCAGAGGTCCGAGAGTATTAATTCCTTCTTTGATGGTTTTGTTAACTCAAACACTAAACTAGTGGAATTTGTTCACCAATATGATAAAGCCGTTGCTTCCCGTCGTGCATCTGAATCTCTTCAAGATTTTAGGGGTTTGAATTCTGTGCCCAATTGTACAACCAATCCGTATGAGATACAGGTTTCGAAGTTGTATACACCGAAGATTTTTCAGTTGTTCCAAAAGGAATGGGCAGTTGTAATGACACTGTTTTCAGAAGAGGTGGAACAGGACAAACCTGGATCAACATATTTGGTTGGTAAATTTTCAGAATCAAAAGACGGCTGGGAAAAGGTCAGTTATGATAATCGAGAGGAACTTCATGTTTCTTGCAGTTGCTCGTTATTTGAAACAGAGGGTATCCTATGTAGACATATTCTGTGTATTTTGTGGCGCAATCACGTTACACATATACCGGAATCATATATACTTCATAATGGAGGTTGGATGCTCGTTACAAAAACGTTGCAATTGAATATGGCATGAGGCCTTTTCCCAGTCAAGGCACTCCACGGACGGCTAGATTGTGGACAGTTCGTTCAAAATTTAATGCAATTCTGGACATGGCCGCTGATTCTGATGAAAATATTTCAAAGTTGGAGGGAGTTTTGGAAAGTTTTGCCCAAAATACCACTAGAGAATACAGAGCAATGTCAGGAAATGATCATTCATCACATCCTAAGACTGCCGTTGGTTCCAGTGGATCCGTTGTCATATTGCGAGATGGTGAAGAATTGAATATACGTGATCCAATTGGTCCTGTACCAACCAAGGGGAGACCTAGAGCTGCATCCAGGCTTAAGTCTGGTTTTGAAGATTCTATATATCAGAAGGAAGTTAAGCATCGAAGATGTGGTAACTGCCAAGAGCTGGGCCATTACAGAACTGGTTGTCCGTTAATGGTATATTACATTAAACCTGTTAATCATTTTTTTTATAACGATTAATCTTTAAAATTCTTACTATTTATTTTTTTATTGGCAGAAGAAGTAGGTTTGGGTTGCCTCCATCTGGAAGGAACAAAGACTTCAATTTTTTATGAAGTGCGACCAGGGTCGCACAGTGTAGAGAGATTAAGTCGCATTCTGACACTGGCGTGTAATTATAATCAGATTTATTATCATTCTTTGATTTCTACTGTATTATTTTTGTATGTACTTGTACTTTAAAGTTCTACTTTATAGTTTAATTTTTTTTGTACATAATGTAGTCAGAGACTTTGGTCGCAGTGTACATGATTAATTGCGACCAAGGTCGCAGTGTTGTTATTGATAAAGATGGCCAGCAACTGCAATCTAGGATCGCACTACATGTACTGCGACTTAGGTCGCAGTACGTTAGGTAGGTGTTTCCTTTATATTAACACGCATAGCGACCAAGGTCGCAGTGTTGTTGTTGATTAAAACATTGCCGCCATCAACTGCGAGCAAGGTCGCATTATATTTTATTAAGACTTCGGCTATCAACTGTCGCAACCTTCTTTTTAAAATTTTGAGGTGGTGAAGACTTAAGTCGCAGTACGTTAGGTATGTGTTTCCTTAATATTAACACGCATAACAACCAAGGTCGCAGTGTTATTGTTGATTAGAACATTGCCGCCATCAACTGCGACCAAAGTCGCATTGTATTTTACTAAGGCTGCGGCTATCAACTGCGACCAAAGTCGCAACCTTCTTTATAGATTTTTGAGATGGTGAAGACTTAAGTCGCTGTACGTTAGGTAGGTGTTTCCTTTATATTAACACGCATAGCGACGAAGGTCACAGTGTTGTTGTTGATTAACACAATTACTAAAGGCATGTTTGTTTTTAACATCAGTACACAATAGTAAAAGCCAAGTTCTAACAAATGAAGACTGTAAATAATCAATGGAACTTATAATAAATAAATGTATAGAAATGTGTATAAATTAAATCAATACAACAAAAAAATTATGCAATGAATTGCACTTGAAATATTTTTTACATTTATAAAAAAAATTGTGGTATATCAATAATTTGTCAACTATCAGTCTTCATATGTCGTATGTCGTATAATGTCTGTTTCTTCATCCCAACTCTTCTCTACATCTGAAAGTATCATGTATGCAAGCTCACTTCTTAGTTTGTGTACAGCATCAACCGTAACAGCGTCAGCAGCTGATAGATGATAGCCAGACGCTATGCTTTCCATGTACTTGCATACATATATAGCGCAATCAACACTGAAATTTCCATAGAGCAATCATTAAATGAAATTAGTTTTTGTACTAAAAAAAAGTAGAAAATATGAAATGAAATTACATGTCAAAAATTTATATACCTGTTTGATTGTTGGGGGCATTTTGCGTATTTTATTTTATTTTTTCTCATTTTTTTTTTGGAATGAATCTCAAAAATCTCTAATAATCTTTCTTTCTGCAATGTCAATAGGAAAAAAAATTAGTATTAATCAAATTAATTGCAAGTTTCCAGTAATCAAAATATTAAATTTCAACTCACCATTATTCTTGCATCACTTTGGTAAAGCTTTGTTATACTACTTTTTTTGTCAGCTGGGACCAAAGAGTTGTAAAAAATCCACTCTTCTGTGGTGCAATCGAATACCAACAAGGTCCAGTGAAATCCCTGCTCGTCGGCACTATGTTTGTGATTGATCGGGAAGAACATGTACTGCACGTCAGCTGTCCAGTTTTTCAACAGCTTCTGCTTGATGAAATGACCTTCCAGATCTTCAATTTTATTTACAACACCGTGCTGCGGACAAGAAGAAAAAAAATTTAAATCAAATTCAAAATGAATTTAAAATATAACAAAAAATTATAAACTGCGACCTTAGTCGCACTATATTATTTAGTCGCAGTATATGAGTTAGTAGCAGTACATTTTAATTATAAACTGCGACCTTGGTCGCAGCTCCGACCTTGGTCGCTGGTCGCAGCTGTTACATTTAGTCGCAGTACCTGAGTTAGTAGCAATACAGTTTAATTATAAACTGCGACCTTGGTCGCAGATCCGACCTTGGTCGCAGGTCGCAGCTGTTACATTTTTGTCGCAGTACCTGAGTTAGTAGCAATACATTCTAATTATAAACTGCGACCTTGGTCGCAGATCCGACCTTGGTCGCAGGTCGCAGCTGTTACATTTTTGTCGCAGTACCTGAGTTAGTAGCAATACATTCTAATTATAAACTGCGACCTTGGTCGCAGTACATGTGTTAGTAGCAGTACATTTTAATTATTCACTGCGACCTTAGTCGCAGTACATGATTTATGCCTACACAGAGATAGAGAATATTAGTAATCTGTTCCAGATTTGATATTACATTAAACCGTAAAGGAGAAAGTAGATTTTTACCCAAGCTTCGCTTCGGAAGAATATGCTTTTTAATCCTTCTCTTTTCTCAAGATGCTGCATGTAGAAATGAATTACATTTGCATCTAACTCTCTACTGAACATCAGGTCCTCAATGTCATTCCTTGAAATGATGATTAAATTATTGGTATCCTGATACGCAGTAGAACTGCAAGATATTCAAAACAAAGTTAGTAATTTAATTGTTCTTATATAAAGGTATAACAGAAATTTTTTGATATGAATTAACTTACTCAGAGTAGGACTTGTCGAAGAAATGTTTTATACGAGCTTGTTGATGGGGCTGCAGAATTCTGTATGATGTGGTTTCGGTCAATTCTGTTGATGGGGCCGCAGGCTGTGGAAGAGGATTTTCATTTTTTTTCTTCTTCTGTTTTGGATAAACAAAGTCGGAGTCATCGCGATCTTTCACCGCGCTTTCGTTCTTTGACTCCCCTTTCTATTGTTCCTTTAGAGGTTTCCAAAACAGCTTCTTTTGAGGATTGCTTCTGAGGCGGAGTATGTTCTTGAATTTCTTCTTCAGAAGCTCTATCTCTTTGGATTTCTTGAGTCATTTGAGTTAGATTCAGAGAAAAACTTGGAATATCTTCCCCAATATTAATTAAAACAGACTCAGAACCCATGATTTTATCCTCTTCCAGTTTTTCTTCTTCTCCTCTTCAGCCTGCTTCTCCATCTGCTCCTTCATTCTTTTGTTCTCCATCTGCGCCTTCCTCCTCTTCTTCTCATTCTCTTCCTCCTCCCTCCTCCTCCTCTCCTGCCCCTCCTCTTCCCTCCTCCTCTTCTCCTTCTCCTGCTCTTCCTTTTCCCTCCTCTTCTTCTCCTTCTCCTCTTCTTCCCTCATTCTCCTTTCATTCTCCTCCTCTTCCCTTCTTCTATTCTCCTTCTCCTCCACTTCTCTCCTCCTGTTCTCCTTTTCCTTCTCTTCTTCCCTCTTCTTCTCCTTCTCTTTCTCTTCCTCTTCCCTCTTCCTCCTTTCATTCTCCTCCTCTTCCCTTCTTCTATTCTCCTGTTGCCTTTTTGGTTCTTCTTCTCTCTTTTTTCTCTTCTTTTTAATTTTAATTCAGCCTTGACTCTTTTCTCATTCTCCATATTTTCAATCTTTTTTTCAAGCTGAGAAACATAATCTCTCAAGAGCTGATTTGCAGACCTCAATCGTTTTATTTCTGCTGCTTGAACATCCAGTGGAGGTGGCAAATAACCTTCAAAAATTGGTTCTTGCTCACTCGTTTCAGCCGGTTCTGGCTCCTTTTCCGCCGGGATGTCAGCCTCATTACATGTATGGCCTCCTTCATCTCCTTCACTTTGACGTTCTTCTTCTTCTTTTTCTTCACTTCATCTTCTGCTACTTCTTCTTCCTCATCCTCTTCCCCTTCAACAGGAAGGCCAACCATATTTTTTCATCATTAGAGATGTTGGCCATTCGACTCAAAATCTGAAAATAAACAGAAAAAGGTAAGCTAAAAATAAAACAATGAAATAATGATACTGCGACCATGGTCGCAGTTTATTTATGAAATATTTTTGGATAAGAATTCGACCATGGTCGCAGTATGTTTTGTCGTGCATAAATTTATCTGCCAAGACATGCAGCTTAACACTGCGACCATGGTCGCATTTCTGTTGAAAAGGGTATTTTCAAGAGAATGCGACCATGGTCGCACATTATTTGTCAGGCATAAAACGAACTGCGAAAGTTGCAGCTCAATACTGCGACTATGGTCGCATTTTATTTGTACTACACATAAAAAGAAGTTTAACTTACAATATTGCTGTCAATCTTTTTTAGATCAACTTCAAGTAGAGATCTGCCAATATTTTGGAGGTCCCATCTTACTGCGCGTGGGGTTTTTTCCTCCAAACCAGACCTCTGCTCAAAAATAGGTGCCCTCTCACACAGCCAATACTGCAAAAATTAAAAATTAAATTAGTTTCCACAAATTTTATCAATTTATGGGTAAATTTCATACAATGTTGGCCAAATTTGAGATTTCTACTTACAATAATTTGCACGGAGCATCCTTGCAGCTCGTACGTGGTTTGCCTGAAGATGTCCATTGAGTCAATCAGGAATTGCCAAACAGCTTTTGCCCAGCATATTGTCCTCATTAGTTGCATATTGGCAATCTGTTCCACAATATACCACGGCACCGTGCATTTACTGCCAGAGAAGAAAAGAGTGGCCGACATGTATAGGATGACTAATGTGGTAAAGTCTTGAGCTGCAAGTCTATTTATGTCTCTTATAATTTCCTTCATAGACATTTGCTGCTCAAATTGTTCATCCTGTGTCACATCTAATATATCCCTCCTCCTTCTCTTGACAAGAAGATCATCCAAAGCATCTTCAATAGATACTTTTGTGATCTTCTTTATATTGGGGAAAAAATGTTTTATAACCCCTCTATCTTTCAGCGTACATGTCTTATTCATCACAAAATCTACCCCATTGACAGGTAGACCAAAAGTAAGGGCAACATCCTCCACTGTTAACTCAATCTCTTTGCCCCCAATTGTAAAGATCCTTGTATTCCTGTCATACTGGTCTAAAATACGCAGCACGGCAACGTTTGATTTTAGTGTCTTTTCAGCCCCAAATTCTTCATTGTAGAACGGCATGAAGATTGGGCCAAATGGGGTATTCTTCATCGCCTCTACGAAATCAGCCGGTATGTACTTCTTAAATTTCTTCATTAACTGGCACATTGGTTTTATGCTTGATCTCAGAGGACGAACCTGTATCTGTTGTTTACCTACGTAGGAAGAAAAATTAAACACTTTAGACCAATGATTATTAAAAAATTATAAGGGAATAAAAAGCATATTTGTTTTTTAATAAACTGCGACCTCGGTCGCAGTCATGCATTGCAAAAAAAAAAAACACTAGTAGACTGCAATCTGGGGTCGCACTACATGTACTGCGACCAAGGTCGCACTGCGACCAAGGTCACATAGAAGTACAGTACAATCAGAACAACTGCGACCAGGGCCAACACTGCGACCAAGGTCGCATAAGACTACATTTCAAAAAGAAACAACTGCGACACAAGTTTGATAAAAACATTTATTTAAAATAAACTGCGACCTTGGTGAAGACTTGAGACTACAACTCTTATTTAAACAACTGCGACCCCATGTTATCAGTATGTGAGAAAAAAAAGTAAATTTCATATACTGCGACCTACGTCGCATTCATCTACAAAGAAAGGTAAAAAAAAAAAAAAAATTCCAAAGTCGCACAGATCTGAACTGCGACACAGTAAAAATAGAAGTAAATAATAAAAACTTTCAAAAAATAGGACCTTTATCGTCTAAAGTTTGAAAATCTCTTTCGTAATTGCGATCATGTTTCCAATATTTAAAAAATTTTAAAAAAACATGCGACTTCAGAAATAAATCTTGAAAAAATTTAAAACTATTAAAATACACAAAACCCTAAAATTTTTTGAAAATATCAATTTTGTAGTACCTTTTTCGACGGATGATTTCTTAGGCGCCATCAGTTGCAAATAATTTTTTTCAAAACGGATGAAATTTTTGAAGGAAAAGAACAAATTGGATCAGAACCGCCGTTTGAAGTTTTAGAGCTGTAAATTTTTTTGGAAGACTAATTTTTTACAATAAGGTAAAAGTTTGTGATGGAGGGTATTTTCGGAAAATACAATGTTGAGGTGACTGGCATTAAATTGGGCGGGATTTTACAGGATTTTGTCCGCCAAATTTTTTAACAGATGTGGGGCGGTGATGTTGCCACGCCCGCAGGTTGAGAAAACTCTCTCAGCCCGCAGGCTGAGGTACAGTAAGCCCTATATATATATATATATATATATATATATATATATATATATATATATATATATATATATATATATATTTCCCTTTTCTTCGATCATCTTGTTTTTTTACCTATCCTAGTTAAAGATCTTTCTGTTAGAATTGAAATTCATATATTATAGTTTTATAGTTTTTCATTGGTGATTATGTGTCCTCAAAATCCATTATGTGAGAAGTTTCTATAGTCTATTAAGATTTTCAAAATAATCAATTAGCAGCTTTTCTAATGTAAGATGATGATATCAAATTGAAAAATAAGAAAAGAAATTCTAAGCCATTACTTCTAATTAGATTTGTTTCAAAATTCTCTTCTATTCCCCCCACTTTCTAATATTAGAAACAATGAGAAAATCCCCTAACCTATTACTAATTCTTGCAAGGACGTAGGGCTGTTTGTTTGGACGTAAAAGGTCGTAAAAGGCTGTAATTCGTAAATGACTTACCACTCAATTACAATTACAATGTTCGTTTGGATCGTAATTCGTAAAAGACCTACGCAACTCAACTACCATTCACTTGCAATCCAATTACCACTCACTTCCAGCCCACTTACAGTTAATTCTGTGGTCATGCAAATTTGTATTATTTTTTATGTTAATATTAATTTTTTAATATTTAATATTTTTAGTATTTATTTGCAATAATACCAAATAGTTAATTTTGTGGTCAACTTTTCCACTTACGACTTACACATTACAACAACCAAACAACGTAAAACACAACACATTTTCTCACTTACAATTTCATATTGCCAACCAAACACCGTAAAACATGCATGTAATTCATTTACAACAGTAAAAGAATTTACCAATTACGACTTACGAATTATGACCAATTACGATAATCATAGAAGAAAGGGTATTTCGATCACATTGTATTCAGTGTCACATACAAAAAGAATATATATAGAAAAATATGAATGTGATAGTTAAAGGGATTTAGTGATGAATTTGTTCGGGCGAGGGTTTTCTGAAATTAAGTCATATTTAAAACATACTTTATAAATAATAAATTATTCCTGCATGCTCAACGTGGCCTGTTCTATATAATGGCTGGGCCTCGGGGATTTTCCTGTCGAAGTGGTTGATTTGAGGCAACCCCACAAGATTTTTCCTGTGTTTAACATGAAATACAAATCAGGTACAAAGAATTTGCTCATGATCCATGACTTTTTGTTTCTACGTTAGAAAATTAAGGCCGATGTGAAAGCTAATAATTTTCCATTGTTCTTTTATGTCAATACGTAGGAATTGGAATCGTGGTGGATATAAATTGGGTCATTTATTAGGTCTCCCAAAGTCTAATACAAATAATATAGTGAGATAATATTACAGTTGAGAATGACATTCAGAGCGCCTATCAAGTCCATATATAAATGATGAAAGTGATGAGCAATTGGCCTCCAATAATTAGGCCCACATCCAATCTTATCGAGACACGTGGCGCGATATGTTTGAATCGGGGCGGCCAAGACTACAGAGAGGGTCCCACATCCCCGTGAGAATCTCGCAGAATTCTCCCAAAAATATCATCACGTAAGTAATAAAATTACCCTCTCCTTTACATGAGAGCCAACTGCTCCTCAGAGAGGCAACCATGTAATTATCTTCAATTTCAAGTTTTCTTGCGCGCACACTAGCGCAGAGTGTTGGGATTGGCTATTCACACCCACTAAAGTACTTAACACAATAACAAAGTTGCTGGGAATGGATATTGCCACCCCAAAAAATGAGAATGGCATCCAAAATATTTAAAAGTGTCTTATTATTATTTTTTTAATTTTACCCCCAGTGAAGTATGCAAAAATGCCTTTCTTTTTTCTCCTTCCTTCCTTCCTTCCTCCCTTTCTTTTTTCATCTTTCTGCTTTTTCGTCGTCTGTCACAGCGACCCACCCCCCGGCCTCCCCCTTCCTCCCCTCGCCCTCCCCCCTCCCCTTCTGTTCGGCCACTCCGGCCGAACAGAGCCTCTCTGTTCGACCAATTCCGGCCTAATAGAGACATCTTTGTTCGACCAGAGTGGCCGAACAGAAGAGGGAGGGGAGGTCTGGGGGGAGGGGGGAGGAGGGCAGGGGGAGCGCAGGGGAGGGGGAAGGCCGGGGAGGGAAGGGGAGGGGTTCGTCGACGAGGGGGGAGAAGTGGGGGTGGCCGGGAGGGAGGAGGTTCACTAGTGAGGCCGAGGGCAGAGGTGGTCGCCGGTTGGGAGGGGGTCGGGGTTCGTCGGCGAGGAAGGGAGAAAAGGAGGAGAAGAAGAAGAGGGTATTTTAGGAGTTTTTGAATATTTTGAAAAGTCCTTTATCAAATTTGATGGTGCTTAATCCTAAGGGTGCCTTCATCACTTTTTGAGGTGGCAATATCTGTTCTCAAAATTGCTAAACACATCCCTCAAAATTGTCCAAAATTATCCAAGCTACCCTTACATACTTAAATCAAAATTACCCATGATCCATGACATTTTTTTTTTCTAAGATTAGAAAATTAAGGTCGATATAAAAGCTAAGAATTTTTCAATGTTCCTTTAATTTCAATATGTAGAAATCGGAATCTTGGTAGATATAAATTGGGTGATTTATTAGGTCTCCCAAAATCTAATGCAAATAATATAGTAGGATAATATTACAGTTGAGAAAGACATTCAGAGGGCCTCTGGAGTCCATATGAACGACGAAAGTGACGAGCAACAGGCTTCCAATAATTAGGCTCACACCCATTCTTATCGAGCGACGTGGCACGGTATATTCGGATCGGGGCGGCCAAGACTACAGAGAGGGTCCCACGTCATCGGGAGAATCTCGCAGAATCCTCCCAAAAATATCATCACGTAATTACCAAAATTGCACTCTCCGTTTCAGGAGAGCCAACTACTCCTCGCACAGTGGCGACCATGTAATTATCTTCAATTCCAAGCCTTCTTGGCGCACTGGCACAGAGTGTTGGGATCGACTATTCAAACCCACTAAAGTACCTAACACAATCACAAAGTTGTTGGGAATGGATATTGCCACCCCTAAAAATGAGAATGGCACCCACAAATATTTAAAAGTGTCTTATTATTATTTTTTTATCGGTGAAGTATGCAAAATGCCCTTCTTTTTCTTTCTTCCTTCCTTCCTTTCTTTCTTCATTCTCCTGCTCCTTCGTCGTCTTTCACAGCGACCCACCCCCGGGCCTCCCCCTTCCCCCCCTCTCCCTCCCCCTCTGTTCGGCCAACTTCGGCCGAACCGAGCCTCTCTGTTTAGCCAACTCCGGCCGAATAGAAGGGGGAGAGGAGGTCTGGAGGCAGGGGCAGGGGGCAGGGGCAGGGGCAGGAAAGGGGAGCGCGGGAGGGGGAAGGCCGGGGAGGGAAGGGGAGGAGTTCGCCGGCGAGGGGGGAGAAGAGGGTGGTGGCCGGGGAGGGAGGGGGGTTCACTAGCGAGGGGTGACGCCGAGGGCAGAGGTGGTTGCCGGTGAGGGGGGAGGTCGGGGTTCGCCGGCGAGGGAGGGAGAGAAGGAGGAGAAGAAGAGGGTATTTTGGGGTTTTTGAACATTTTGGGGGTGCCTTTATCAAATTTGATGGTACTTTAATCCTAAGGGTGCCTTCATTACTTTTTGAGGTGGCAATATCCGTTCTCAAAATTGCTAAACACATCCCTCAAAATTGTCAAAATTATCCAAATTACCCTTACATACTTAAATCAAAATTGCCCATGATTCATAACATTTTGTTTCTAAGATTAGATAATTAAGGTCGATATAAAAGCTAAGAATTTTCCAATGTTCCTTTTATTTCAATATGTGGAAATCGGAATCTTGGTAGATATAAATTGGACATTTATTAGGCCTCCCAAAATCTAATGCAAATAATATAGTAGGATAATATTACAGTTGAGAAAGACATTCAGAGGGCCTCTGAAGTCCATATGAATGATGAAAGTGGCGAGCAATAGGCCTCCAATAAATAATTAGGCTCACACCCAATCTTATCGAGTCACATGGCATGGTGTATTCGGATCGGGCAGCCAAGACTACACAGCGGGTCCCACATCACGTAAGAATCCTACGGAATCCTCTCGAAAATATTATCACGTAATTACCTAAATTGCCCTCTCCGTTTCAGGAGAGCCAACTGCTCCTCGCACAATGGCAACCATGTAATTATCTTCAATTTCAAGCCTTCTTGCACATGAATTGGCGCGGAGTCTGGGATCTCAAAGGGAACAGATATTACCACCCCCGGCAATGATAAATGCCTTAGTGGATTAAGGCACCCTCAAAATTGATAAAAGTCCCCCTAAAAATTCTAAAATGGCCAAAATGTCATTATCTCCTCCTCCTCCTCCTCTCCCCCCTCGCCGGTGAACCTCCCTCCCTTTCCTCGGAAAACCCCCTCCTTCGGCTCCCCTGCCCTCCCTCCCCCACCCGGCCTCATCCCCTCGATCCCCCTTCCCCTGCAGTTGTTCCGCCAGAATCCAGCCGAACAGTTGGAGGGGGGAATCGGCGAGGGTAGGGGGATGGCGGCGCCGGAGGAGGGGGATGGGGATGAGAGAGACCATTGGGGAGAAGGGGGGAGGTCGTGGGGGAGGCCGGGGAGGGGGAGATCGAGTGGGGGGGGGGGAGATCGAGTGGGGGGGGTCGACGCCGGGGACGGGGGTCGCCGGAGAAGGAGGAAGGAGATGGAGGACGGATGAAGAAGAAAGAGATATTTTATACTTTTTATTATGGGTGAAATGAAATAAAAAATAATGGCATATTTGTAATTTTTTTTAGGAGACCTTTCTCACTTTAGAGGGTGGCAATATCCGCCCTGATCTGAAGGGAGCGGATTTTGCCACCAAAAAAAAAGAAAGAAAGACACCCCACGAATAATTACAAGTGTGTCATTATTTTTTTTGACAATCTTACTTTTGGGCGTGTTATATAGGGAAGTGGGAAAGTGAGAAAACTCATTTCCCACTTCGCTTGTTTGTTTTGAATCGGAAATAGAAAATGAAAAAAACTCTTTTTTCCTTTTCTCTTTTACACCTCTTTTTTACATTATCATTTTACCACTTCCAGGGTGCTATAGTTAATTTCGTGATCATGTAAATTTCACTTGTATAACTCAAAATAGCTAATTTTGATGTCATGCAAACCCTATGTGCAGTCGAATTACAGTACTAAAATGTCATTTCAGAATTAATTTTAATTTAATATTATTTTATGATCAACTTTGTGGTCAACCTTTTCAGTTACACTTTCACATTACAACCAAACATCGGAAAAGAAGAATTGTACAAATCTCAATTTTTCACTACACTTCTACATTTTCTATTCTCATTTCTCACTTACACCTTTTCTTCTCACTTTCATCAAAGCAAATAAGTCCTTGGTGAAAACTCCAAAACGCCCTTCTTCTTTCTCCCGCTCCTCTGTCGTTTTTCACGGTGAGTCCATACATCCCTCCCTGCCTGCCCTCCCCCTCCTCCCCTCCGGTCACCCCCCCTTCCCCCCCAAGACGCTTCACCCTCCTCTCGTCCCCAGGCCCGCCACCTCCTTCCTGTAGTTGTTCGACCGGACTCCTGTCGAACAACTACTGGGGAGGGAGGGGGCAGGCGGAGGGGGAGGGAGGGGGCAGGCAGAGGGAGAGTGCTTCAAGGGGGGGGGGGGGGGGGGGAGGATGGCGGGGGAACGACGGGGGAACGGCGAGCGGAGCCATGGGTAGAAAAGAAGAGGAAGAAAAGTAGAAGAAAGACATTTTCGCAATTTTGAAATTTGAGGATCATTCCTGGGGGTGGCAATATCCAGTTCCCGGATCTCAACCATGTGCAAATATCCTCTCACCAAATTGAGAAACCCACCAGTCAAACTCCAGCCTGCACAAGGGCAACGCCGTCATTTAATAATTCGCGTTTTCCACGTCACCACGTGCGTCGGCGGGGCCCACTCCTCGCAATAAAAGTACGCTCTCCACTGTCTCGGAGCCAACAAGCAATAGGGATCCCAAAAATGGCTCGCCTCATCGCCGCCGTTATGCTTTTAGTCGCCGCAGTGTTCGTATCCTCGGCCGCCGCCGGGTCGGAGTTCAAGAAGGAGAACGTGATCCGATCCGTCACCGACCCGGTCGGGTCGCTAGAGAAGTCCCTCCTCCAGGTCCTCGGCGGTCCCGCGACGCCCTCCACTTCGCCCGATTCGCTCGAAGGTAAAAATTATTGAAAATTTTGATGAGCCCAATTTCTAGACGCTTTTTCTAATTTTTTTGGATAGAGTTAAATATTTTCGAAATTCTCGATAATTTTGATATCATTTTCGAATTTAAGACGATGTAATCATATCAATGATTAATTCCACCGTTTGCTCCTCTAACTATAAAGGTTCATACTTCATAGTGAATATAAACTTGATTTATTATAATTTGTCGATTGATTTCTGTGAGCTACTAAAAGTTTAATAAATATTCTCTTTTTGTGATATTTTTCATAGAGCTATTGACAAATATCGAATTTTGAGACGATTATTGTTTGTGTTGGTGATTAGTTCACTGTGATCTCTGAAAGTTTTGATTTTTTTCGTACTTTTTTTTTTTTGAATTATAAGGTTTTCTTACGAGTTATTCATTTTTAGTGAATCGAGTTATACCCTTAATTCGAATTTTAACAAAAAGCCGTACTTTTCGCTCAGATACGGGAAGACATACTTGACGGCAGAAGAGATCACTCGTAGATTCAAGGTGTTTGGTGAGAATTTGGACCTGATCCGATCCACCAACAAGAAGGGACTGACCTACAAGCTCGGAATCAACCGTAAGTTTTTTTTTGTCCAATCCATTAATCTCCACCGTCAATTCTTGTCGGGTTTCGGGTCTTAAATTCGCTATCTGGTCCAGAGTTTGCGGATTTGAGCTGGGAGGAGTTCAGGGCGACCCGGCTGGGCGCAGCCCAGAACTGCTCGGCCACACTGAAGGGCAACCATAAGATGACTGATGAACTGCTGCCTGAAACGGTATGGGATTGATCTTGACCGTTGGATTGTTGTTGATAGTAATTTGGATGGTTGTGATTTAGCGGATTTTTAGATTTGTTTATTGCACTGATTTTCGGAAATTACGGATTTGGGCTTGCAGAAAGACTGGAGGGAGGATGGAATAGTGAGCCCAGTGAAGGATCAAGGACACTGCGGGTCTTGCTGGACATTCAGGTGATGGTGGTTTACGATTCATTGCGGACCATTTTGCCCCTGATATTTATGAATTGTTTACTTTGGGATTAAAAATGTGCAAGGAGAATATAAGTTTAGTTGTCAGATTCAATTTCAAGTTTTGAATCCATCATCATTAGGCTAGAAATTTCACCTACAATACAAATTCGGTTATTTTCTTTTTTAGAGCTTTCTCAATTTTTACTATATACTCCATAGCTGACTCAATTTTGCTCGTAAAACTAAGACGCACAGACATGACTGCAACACAACAAATCTAATGTAGTACAAATAAATTGCAACTGCACAGCTAGAATTGAGGGTCTAATTCATGTGTTCGACATGTATCCAATACAACATGGCTTTACAATGGAAATGCATGTGCTTTATAGTGGTAAAAGGTTTGGGTGATGATCATGTTATCACTGGGTTGGTTTAGGCTTGGCTTGACTCGTACAATCTGCATTCAGAATTGAAGTGTACTGGTGTGGTGAGATTCTATTATTCCAATTATACTGTTTAGGAACTCCTTCATTAACCATTCATCTTACTTGACTGGGAGTTTGATTGCCCTTTTGTTATTATTGCTTAGAAGGAGTGGTTTTTGAAATGGGATGGCAGTATAAATTGCCTTCTAAGCTTGCTCAGAGAGTTTGACACTCTGATTTAGCCTGATATAGCCTCAATCCTTGTTCATCGTGTTCAATATTTGCACCTAATTATTATTTTTATGAGGCTGTGGATATGATGCAATCCTCCAACTGTTTGGTTTACTTTAAGCTTCAGAGGCTAGTCTAATAGCAAATCATATCATCTTGCCCTGGCCTTAACTATAGGATGCTCCTTATTCTGTGTTTTTTTTTTAAATTTCATTGCTCTCCATTTTGTCACTTGCACTTGTAATTCAAGATGTATTCGAAGTTCGTGTGTTTGAAATTCATGGAATTGCAAATTCAAGTCAAATTGTTGGACTCCTTGTAATTGAGAGGCTAATTTCATTAGGGAGGTGAAAGGTAAATATGCAGATTGATATGCTGAGATCTTAGAATATTTGATTTAGATTTCACACGATTTATGAGTGATTTCCTGTTCAATAGAAAAGTTGTCCGAGAAATGTAACTGTAATTGCAAATCTACCAATAACAACATACCAAATAGCTATTTTTCAGCTCACTATTTGGAAATCCTGATCTTGATATTACAAGCAACCAAACGGACTTTGACCACAAATATGAGGTTACAAGTGAGATTGGCATGGAATAAAACATGAAGAATTCATCTTCATGCCAACTGATTAGCTCCTTTCAATTGAACTATCAAATTAAAATGCTTTTCATATCTAGAGAAATCAACTGCACATCATGCAATGTCAATTGTGTTATAGTTGTCTTGTGAGTTCTCTGTGAGTAAAAGTACTAGATAGATCAGTAAAACTTGAATCCTAATATAAGTAGAAGAAGAATGGCATGCATGAAGCCATGACGGAGCATTCAGTAATGTGCTAGTCAAATTGAAAGTAGAGCCATCTTTGGACAATGCAATCTGTTGATAAAATGTGAAGCAACATAGACAACAAACATGCATAAGGCGAGAGAAATTCTCTTAAAGACGTGGCGAACACGTAAATCATGGAGAGAGAAAAACTAAAGGAAAATGAAAAAGCAAGGACTTTTTGTGGAGGGGACCATGGGAAATTATCTCAAGCAACCAAAAACAAAGAAAAGCTAAGAAACACAAGGTGTTGATTGGTTCTCTTTTTGTTAAAAAAGGTATTCTCAATAGGCTAAATCCACGTGACAAATCTCCTCTAATGGCATCACATTCAATTATTGATTTGGAGTACATAAAGCATCAAGCTAATACTATATTTTGGTGCTGAAGTGCAAGCATGTCAGCTATTAATCTAAGTGGCTAGACATTTATCTTGATTGATAAGTTTCTACTTTACCTCAATATATCTGAATGTGGATAATGATTAAGGGTGAACATTTGTAGATCTAAATCTAGATTCCCAAGCTAATCCAACCTTGGTGCAAGCAACACTAAAGTAATTTGAGAAGATTATAATGACTCTTTAGTGCTAGAGAACGATAACATCTTATTTATGCTTGGAGAGTCTGTGCGACTTCATTTCCTTTTTTTTTCCTTCTCATAATCTCTTTGTGGAGTTCTCCTATAGCCACGTGCAAAGATTTTCTCATGCCTCTATTCATGATGAATGGCGCAAGGCCGGCCTCATTGTTCTGCATTACCTCTATCAAATTTGTTTTAGATTTTATTTAAGGATGGCTTTGCCTACAAATAGTGGTTTTAGTTTTGATTTCCACATTAAATATCACTAAAGTCCCTTTTGCTATCTTTCTCGAAGTGAGATTGTATCACATTCTTTATGTTTGTCCATTGGAAAATACTTTTTCTATCAGCTAGCGTGTCTACGTGCCTGCCTACCAAGATGTTGAACCCCTTTCAGTCTGTTTTATTGGCTGAACACAAGTATAAAACCTCTGGTAAGCAGTCAGGTGGGATGCTGGCCGATATGAAAAGTATTGCTCTTGTTTGTAAGGGCTTAGGTGCCATTGATACATTTGATCCAATGGTTCAACCTGGATTTAGTCTAAGTACGCTTGAAGCAAGGTTTAAAATTTATAGTTGAAGTCTATTGGTGCATTCATCTGTTTGTATTTTTTCTTGTCTGATGGTTTCTCATTCAATAGCTCTTGGCTTTCTTCATCTGCATGAATTTGATTCCTCCATCACCTATGTTGATAAAGTTTATCAGGTTATGGCATTAAACATGTTTGTGTCAGTTATTTTCCCTGTGTTGTCTTGTGCTTGGTGAATGGAGTTACTACTTTATATGTTAAGGTTTAATAAGGAAGCCTAGAAGGTGACAAGCAAAAATAAATGAATTGTTATAAAACTGAGAAATACAAAGCTCAGAGAGAGAGAGAGAGAGAGAGAGAGAGAGAGAGAGAGAGAGAGAGAGACTCTTATAAGCTGAATACATAAATAGCCTATTTATAGTAAAATCTTGGGTTCTTATGTAGTCAACATTTGCATAGTAACCACTTATCATATTTATTAAGGATGGGATGGACTCTCTTATAAGCTGAATACATAAATAGCCTATTTATAGTAAAATCTTGGGTTCTTATGTAGTCAACATTTGCATAGTAACCACTTATCATATTTATTAAGGATGGGATGGAAGGGGTTAGTGGTTGGAGGTGGATAGCCATCTCTTCATAACATTCCCCCTTCGATATTCACCATTCATAATGTCTCATTAAAAATCTTGCTAGGAAAAATCTAGTGGGATAAAATCATAACGAAGGAAAAAAAGTACAACATCCTTGCATACGTGTTTTATACTGCCTCATTAAAAATCTTATCAGGAAAACCCAGTGGGACAATATCATAGTAAGCCCTGATTTAAATATCGGCCGAGTCGGCCGAGATATCGTCTTATATCTCCTTTTTTTACCTCTTATCGATACGATATGGAAAAATCGTTCGCCATATCGTTTGCAGCAAGAAATGACCAATATTTGAAATATCGGCAGATAACTTACCCGATATCAGTCGATAAATCGTCTGATATATCGCCTGATATGAAATAACTTAGTTATTGCACGACTGTGTGCAGATGTACATTATTTTTTACTGTCTTTGCATGCATATTACATCTTTTTTATTAGGTAGATGATATCTGTGACACTAAATCAATTTTTAGTTATCAATATTTCATTATATATAGAGTCCGATATGAACGCCCGATATGCGCGCGTATCCCTGTTATCTCCCCTGATATCCGATATGAAAACTCCCATCCAATACGATCCCGATATCCGATATTTAAAACCTTGATAGTAAGAGAAAAAGAGTACAATCATGTAAGCTCCCTCTTAAGTTGGCATGAATAGTTCTTCATAAATTTCGCAGATGACACATCCTGATACCATGAATAAGCTTTCTGAAAGTTATAGTAGAAAGTGTCTTTGTGAAAGATCTGTCATATTATCACATGATCGAATATATTAAATATTAATTTCCTTGTTCTTTTCAAGCTTTTGGCTAAATGAGAAGAAATTTGGGGTATGTGTTTGGTTCGTCCGTTTTTGATGTATATTTTCTTCATTTGAGCGACGCATGCAACGCTATCTTCAAACAAAACTTTTGAATCTCTATCGATTGGTAATCCACAAGTTAATTGGATGTGTTGAGTCTCAAATCTTCATACACATTCTCGACTTGCTTTATGGAGTGCAATGACTGCAGTATGGTTAGAAAAAGTGACAAGTGTCTGCTTTTGTGAACGTCAAGAGATCGTTTTACCTCTACATGTGAACATGTATCATGTTGGAGATATGGCTTTATGTGGATCCAACAGGTAGCCTGTATCTGCATAACTAATCATTCTTTGTTTTGATCCTTTGGGATAAAACAAACCTAAATCGAATTGTTCCTCGAAGATAACAAAATACATGCTTAATTTTATTCTAATGTCTCTGTGTAGTAGATGAGCTAAATTTTGCTAATAGATTAGTAGCAAATGTTATATCTAGTCTGGTATAATTAGCAAGACATATAAGAGCTCCATTGCACTTAAGTATGATATTTCATGACCAAGAACCTCTTCATTATCTTCGCGAGTGCAAAATGTATTTTTTTCACATTTAATGATCTAATAACCATTGGGGTACCTAAAGAATTTGCCTTACCCATGTTAAATTGTTTTAAGACCTTTTCAGTATAGGGCATGTTTAGCTGTTGTACGTAGTAGTAAGTCGTAAGTGGTAAACTCTTTTACAGTTGTGAGTTTTATATAAGTAAGTTTTATGGTGTTTGATTGGTATTGTGAAACTGTAAATGAGAAATATATTGCGTTTTACAATATTTGGTCAGAATTGTAAGTCGTAAGTGTAAAAGTTGACTATAAAACTAATTATTTGGTAATTTAAACATATTAAATATTAAAAATAGTAAAATACTAAAAAATGTAAATATTAAATATATTAAATATTTAAAATAAATAATAAATATAGTAAATAAATATTAAAAATACTAAATATTAAAAGTACTAAAATATTAATATTATAAGTAATAAAAATATTAGGTTACTAAAATATTAATAGTAATCTAATATTAATTATTAAAAAGTATTAAATATTGCAATGTAATATTAAATATTATTAAATTCAATAATTAAAATATTAGATTCCAAAATTAAAAATTTATTTTAATTATAAAAATTATTAATTTCATGTTAAATATTACTAATCTAGTAATATAAAAGATTTTAATAATAAATATTATTAGAATAATTAATAAAAAAACTTTAATCTAATAATTAAAATTAATCTAATAAATAAAAAAGGATTCTTATAATTTAAAAAGATTAATCTAATAAAAATATTAATTTAATTGCAATTAACTGTCTGCAACACATATTTACGTGACTACAAAATTAACTGTTTGTGCTGCAAGTAGGCTGTATGTGAGATGACTTGACCGCAATATTAATTGTTAAGGCTGCAAGTGGGTTGCAAGTACATTTTACGACTTATGACCCCAAACATATCGTAAGTGATTTTACTGCAATTACATTTTACTACTTACATGCCAATTACGAGAAACAAACATGTTTATAGTTTGCTTAATGCAAAAGTATTCTAATTTTAAGGTGTTAAATTTGTAAATGAATATAATATTTGATTTCTCCAAGGTCTTTCAATTCAAATTCCTCTTTAAGTAAATAATTGCTTCTAGAATTTTTTTATGGGTCCCAATGATGTTTAAATCATCAGCATAAACAACAACAATAATAAATCCAAATGTTGTTTTCTTAATAAAAAACACAGGCATATATGATTGTTCACATATTTTTTTCTTTAACAAATACTTGCTTAAGTGATTATACCACATACATCCTGATTGCTTTAGCTCATATAACAAATTTTGCAATTTAATTAAATATAACTTTTTGAATTTTGAACTTGATGTTTCATGCATCTTAAATTTTTCAGGAATTTTTATATAAATATCACTATCAAGTGATCCATATAAGTAAGTTGTAACAATATTCATAAGACATTTTCAAAAACTGCTAGGCTAATTAAATATCTAAACGTAATTGCATCAATTACTGGAGAGTACATTTCTTCATAATTATTTCAGATCTTTGTGAAAATCTTGTGTAACAAATCGAGCTTTGTACCTTACAATCTCGTTTTTCTCATTGCGTTTTCTCATTGGATTTTTGTGCGAAAACGCAATGTGAAAAAATGAGATTGTGAGGTACAAATATTGACTTGTTGCATAAGATTTTTCACAAAGACTTAGAATTGATTATGAAGAAATGATTCTTAAATAATGGATGCAATTACGGTTAGGTGTTTAATCAGTCTAGCATTTTTTAAAAATTTAAAAATGTGTCTTATGGATGTTACAACTTATACGGATCACTTGATAGTGATATTTATATGAAAATTCCTGAAGAATTTAAGATGCATTAAGTTCAAAATTCAAAGATTTATATTCGATTAAATTACAAAAATTGTTATATGGGTTAAAACAATCAGGACGCATGTGATATAATCGCTTAAGCGAGTATTTGTTAAAGGAAGGATATGTGAATAATCATGTATGCCTATTTGTTTTTTATTAAGAAAATAATATTCAGATTTATTATTATTGCTGTCTATATTGATGATTTAAACATCTTTAGGACCCATAAGAAATTCTAGAAGAAATGATGTACTTAAAAGCAGAATTTGAAATGAAAGACCTTAGAGAAATTAAATATTGTATTACTTTACAGATTGAGCACTTTTAAAATGGAATATTTTTGCATCAATCAGATTATACTGATAAGGTCTTAAAACGATTTAACATGGATAAGACGGATCATTTAAGTACGACAATGGTTGTTAGATTATTGAATGTGAAGAGTAACTATTTCGCCCTTGCGAAAATAATGAAGAAGTTCTTGATCCTGAAGTACTATACCTAAGTGCATTTGAAACTCTTATGTATCTTACTAATTGTACCTGACAAGATAAAGTATTTGTTACTAATCTATTAGAAAGATTTAGCTCATCTACTACACAGAGACATTGAAATAAAATTAAGCATGTATTTCGTTATCTTCGAGGAATAATTAATTTGGGTTTGTTTTATCTAAAGGATCAAAATAAGAAATGATTGGCTATGCGATACAAGCTACCTGTTATATCCATATAAATTCAGATCTCAAATAGGATACATGTTCACATGTAAGGTACAACGATTTTTTGATATTCACAAAAGCAGACAGTTGTTGCTATTTCTTCGAATCATGCTGAAATCATTATACTCCATGAAGTAAGTCGAGAATGCGTATGACTTAGGTCTGTGCAAGCAACTTGTAGATTATCAATCGATAGAGATTCGATTGCAATTTTTGAAGACAACGCAGCATGCGTCGCTTAATTGAAGGATAGATAAATAAAAAATAATCGAACCAAACACATACCCCAAAGTTCTTCTCATTCGGTCAAAACCTTGAAAAGGACAATGAAATTAATATTCAATATATTCGATCAAGTGATAATATGTCAGATCTCTTCACAAAGACACTTCCCACTACAACTTTTAGAAAGCTTATACATGATATCAGGATCCGTTATTTGCGGGATTTATGAAGAAGAACTATTCATACCAACTTAAGGGGGAGTTTACGTGGCGGTACTCTTTTTCCTTTACTATGGTTTTGTCCCACTGGATTTTTCTGGTAAGATTTTTAACGAGCCAGTATAGAACAAGTATGCAAGGATGGTGTACTCTTTTTTCTTTCACTATGATTTTATCCCACTGGGTTTTTCTAGGAAGATTTTTAATGTGACATCATGAATGATGGATATCTAAGGGGGAGTGTTATGAAGAGATTGCTATCTATCTCCATCACCTCCAGCCAATAACCACCTCCATCTCATTCTTAGTAAAATGATAGGTGGTTACTATACAAATAGTAACTGCACAGTAACCTAAGATTATACTATAACTATGTCATTCATCTTATGCACTCCAAAAAATACAAGAGTCTCTCATTCTCCACACTCTCTCTAGAATCTCTCTCTCAGCTTTGTATTTCTCAGTTTATAACATATGCAAATTATTGTATGTGGCCAGTGAGTTATCAATTTATACTTTTTTGGTGTATCATCAAGTTGTGCTCGATGAATTGTCAAGCTATATTGTCCTTTCTTTTGTTTTCCTTTTTTATTTTTTCTTTTTCCCCTTCTGCAAGCCAAGTTGGATATGTATTACGATATAGTTTGTTTTCTATTATTGTTCCTAAAGGATAAGAGTTAAAGGTTGAGATTTCTCAAAGGAAGAAGTCCTCACATAGGAAATTATCAGGGGAGGGAACTATAACAATTATAAGGCCTCATTTAGGGTTTATCCAATGCTTAAGGGGCAACCTCAAATATTAGGGTGTTTTCTTAAGGTTTTTTGGAGAGAAACTACAATGGAGTGACATTCCACAAAAAGTTTCCTGTGATATCGGGGGAGGAGTAAGAGTCTTCATAAGGTCCAAGAGCTTTGCATTAGGCATTCATGATGGTTTCTCGAGTAGAAAGAGATTAAGGGTTTCTTCTCTAAAGATCAAAAAAGGAGTTTGATGATCTAGAGGTAGAGAGAGTTCAAGCTTTGCATTAGGCATTCATGGTGGGTTGTTGCCACAGGATTTTATTGGTAATCTAGAGGGAGCATATAGATAATAACTCTTTTGTATTTTCTTTATGTTAGATGCCTCAATGAAAGGACAATGCAGCTTGACAATTCACAGAACATAACTTGATAAGTCACTGAACACATGAACTTAATACTCATCGGCCATTTTACAATCATATCTTAGACTTTGATTGGATCACATACAAGTTGACAACTCAATTCAAGAAAAATAAGCAAATTATTCATGTCCCTTTGTTTACAAAGTCTTAATAGGGCCATGTACAAGTTGACAATTTTATTCACAAAGCAAACAACACTAAAAAAAAAAAACTAACATAAACATGTTTAATGCCATGAGCAACGTGATCAATGCGGATCATGCAAGTATCAATGTCATACTTATGTGAAAATTCAAGAGCCATTGAATGGGATGACATGAGCTAAAAAACATATAGTATGTAGAAGTTGGTCTCTGATAGCATATTTAGATAAGCACTTTCAAAAGCTTAACCTTTTGGGTTGTGGGCCAACATTACATGAAATCAGTATTGACAAACAGGAAACCAAACCATTGTCACCCAATCATGGTTCAAAGTCTCGGTCTCGGTCGCCGACTCGGCCGGCACCGAGACGGATCGGTCTCGGCGACTCGGATCGGACTCGGACGATACGCGCAAAACGCTACATAGAACGTCAAAAAAATTATGAAAAATTCATGACAAATCATAAAAAATGTAGATATCAAAATTCATGTATCAAAATTAAACTGAGGGAGAGAGAGAGAGGAACAGAGAGAGGCGGGGGGGGAGACGGAGACAGAGGAGAGAGAGGGAGACACAGAGGAGGAGAGAGAGACGGAGAGAGAGAGAGAGGGACAGAGAGAGACACAGAGAGGGAGGGGGAGAGAGACTGAGAGGGAGAGGGGGAGAGAGAGTCCGACAGAGAGAGAAAGAGAGACGGAGACAGAGAGGGAGAGAGAGGGACAGAAAGAGAGAGACACAGAGAGGGAGAGGGAGAGACTGAGAGGGAGAGAGTCCGACAGAGAGAGATACAGAGGGAGAGAGGGACAGAGGGAGAGGGAGAGAGAGACGGAGACAGAGGAGAGAGAGGGAAACACAGTGGAGGAGAGAGAGACGGAGAGAGAGAGAGGGAAAGAGAGAGACAGAGAGAGGGAGAGGGGGAGAGAGACTGGGAGGGAAAGGGAGAGAGAGTCCGACACAGAGAGACAGAGAGAGAGTCCGACACAGAGAGAGAGATACAGAGGGAGAGAGTCCGACAGAGAGAGAGACGGAGAGAGAGAGAGAGAGACAGAGAGAGACGGAGAGAGAGAGAGACTGAGGGAGAGAGTCCGACGGGGAGAGAGAGAGACAGAGAGAGAGACGGAGAGAGAGAGTCGCTGCGGGAGAGAGACGGAGAAAGAGAGGGAGAGAGAGGCACAGAGAGAGGGAGAGGGGGAGAGAGAGAGAGAGAGACTGAGAGAGAGAGAGAGAGTTACCTGCAGACGGCGAGGGCGACGCGGGGGGACGGCGAGGGCGACGCGGGGGACGGCGAGCGCGAGAGAGGGGGAGAGAGATCTGATCTCTCTCTCTCCCTCAGCGCTTTTAATCGGGGGTCACGGGTGCCGAGTCGACCCGGATCGGGTCCGACTCGGACGCGACTCGGTCAACTTGGCCGAGTCGTTCACGACTCGGCCGAGTTGACCGAGTCGCGTCCGCGTCGGACCTGATCCGGGTCGACTCTGGCCTCCGAGACATAGCGGAGGTGGCCGAGTCGGATACGACTCGGCCGAGTCGTATCCGACTCGGCCAATACTTCGAACAGTGCACCCAATATGAAGCACAGTTAAATGGTGGATAATGGAACCATAAAAAAAAAAAAGAAAAAAAAGAAAGAGCTCACTCTTACTACTGCATGTGGAGGGTTGGTTGGATATGATGTTCTCTTGAACTCATGCATTATTCAGTTGAAATTTTAGTGGCAAAACAAGTATTTTGCTATCTGGAACACGTTTGTTTCTCCTGTACTAAATATATGCTATTATCGTGCTCAAATTGTTAGTGGCATGTCAATCCAATCTCTGTAGTTTGAACACAGTAACCAGCTATATAATATATATTAGTAACCAGCTATATAATATATATTAGTATCTTATAATAGAAATTTTTTCTGGCTATGCCAATGAGGCCTACTCAGTGGAAAATTGGGGTTTGAGTTTTGGGAGGTCCCATACTCAAGACCAAGGTTCAAAATCTCAGAATCAGTATCGAAATTATCGGAGTTAGTCGAATCATCTCGGTGGTATCGGAATCGGTAAAAGAAATTTAAAAAATAAATAAAATTTTGTAATTTTTTTTGATAATTAGAAGTATTTTGACATATTTTTTTGAGACTGTACGTGCCATAGTTTAGCAAAGAGTTTCGGTAAATTAGAATGTTATGAGTTATGAGCTTAAGTGTAAAAAGTAAACAAAATAAGTTAAATGGCTAATGAATTTGGGTCAAATTGATCATAACGCAACCCGTTTTATATATTTGTCTTTAAAGTTAAATGTGAACTTATGAGCAAAAATCAACAAAAAAAAAAGAACTTGTGACAATCAATAAATCAAAATATAAACAAAAAAATCAATAAATCAACAAAAAATTGTGATAACTCATGATACTTTAAAATATGAACTTGTGAAGTGGTTTGATTAATTTTTGAGGATGGGATCTCATAATATGGGTTTTTGGTCTGAGTGGCAAACTGGTAATTTTTTTAGATTTACAGCATTTGGGAACTAATCGTAAAAGATAAGTTGGTATTTAGAATAGTTAAAAGATATCTTATTTTTTCAATATTTTCTGAGCTCTATAGATTGCTTTTCCATTTCAGACTATTTTTTGGCCTTATTTTATTTATGGGGTTAAAATGTTGAAAAAGTCAGCTTCTTTTCATGAACGCACATTATTTAGCTTCCCTGGGCTCAGTTTTTTATTATTTATTAATTAAATAGTTATTTATTGTTAAGTTTATAATAACTCTTAGAGAAGTATTGGCTTAACTATTAATTATTTAAATACAAAAATAATTATATTATATTTATTTATTTGTAATGGAATGCTTATAGAGAAGTAATTCTCTATAAATTTTTTGTATTTTTTTCATAAATTTATATAATTTTACCAAAAGAATGTAAACTTCATGTTTTTTTTTCATAAATTGTAACTCTGAAATATAAATTTGCACCATAATACGGCTTCACCATTCTCTTGATGGATGTGAAACAGTCACACAGTACCACAGTGTGTAAATATTAACAGCAAATTTACTATTTTTAATGCTCTAGTTGTTCTCACACAACATGACAAATTAATTAGATTTGAGAGATATATTGTATGATCTAACAAAACCAATCCACAAATTGGCAGCACTACAGGCTCACTGGAGGCAGCATACACACAAGCAACAGGAAAAAGAGTCTCCCTGTCAGAGCAACAACTGGTGGACTGTGCTTCTGCGTTCAATAACTTCGGATGTAACGGAGGGCTGCCTTCCCAAGCTTTCGAATACATAAAATATAATGGGGGTCTAGACACGGAGCAATCATACCCTTATGCTGCTGTCAACGGCGTTTGCAGATTTAAGCCAGAGAATGTTGGAGTCAAGGTTCTTGACTCAGTTAACATCACTCTGGTGAGAAACCTATATCCTCTCTCCCCTTCCATTCGATGTTGTTCAAGTATTTGATCACCTGTCAGGTTGACGAGTTCTTAGAGAAGCTTATTTCAAGAATACCAAAGTATATAAAAATGCATACATACCTCCATATAGATGAAATGTGGAGATCTTTAAGATCTATAATAGCTAAAATTCATGTGTTAATAACTGATTTAGAAGGATGTTAATTACTTCTGTTGTTTATGTTAATAGGGTGCTGAGGATGAGCTGAAGCACGCGGTTGGACTGGTTCGCCCGGTGAGTGTTGCATTTGAGGTGGTAACGGGGTTCAGATTCTACAAGGGAGGTGTCTACACCAGTGACACTTGTGGTAGAACTCCTATGGTGAGTTCTTGCCTTGCTGTAAGGTTTCTGTCAAATTTTTGACTCTAAATCTTCACATATATGGTATGGCCTTTGTGCGAACTTTATTTCTTTCTTTGTGACATCGGAAATATACACTGAATTGCCAAGTAGAATTCTTGACTAATCTTTTTGTGGGCAAGAAAAATGTCGTTCCGCCAAAAATTAGTTTTCTTCTACATGAAATTAAGTTATTTGACTTTTTGATCAGAGATATAAATATTATTGCTTACTAGAACTTTTGCTACTGTAAGTCATGATCATGATGGAAAAAATTTCCGTTTATGACTTTTTAGCATGAGAAAATTGATTCTAGGATCTAAAAATATTGCTTACTAGAAACTTTTGCTACTGCAAGTCATGATCCTGATGGGCGTAGCCGTGACTTTTAATTTGTGGATTTTTGGTAAGAAATTTTGGTAAAGGAGAATTTAAATTCCCTTTGTACTCAATTAGAATCCTACAAAGAATATAAAAGAAAGGGGGACTATTAGTGTGTGTATACGTTGTCATGTACTTATTGATACATATGTGAAAAATGTTGCTAAATGTGATTATGTGAATTAAATTAGGATTAAGGTTTAACCTTGTGAGGTGACATTACATGTGTCTTCATTAGAATCAAGGAAGATTTAGAGATGGACACCTAGACTTCACGAGAACCATGGAAGTTAGGGAAGGACACCTATCTAATTAGGTGTAAGGTCTTGGCTTCATGAGAGGCTATATAAACGTATGTCCTCTCTTGTTCACTCTTTTACTTCTTACATAACTCTTCATCAAAAAAAAACTCCTATATCTCCCTCTTACTTGTCAAAATACAAAATCAAGAAGGTAGTGAAGATGGAAAGTTGAAAGAAGTTAGAAAATAAGAGTATGTAAGTAATCATTCTATTAATTTTCCTTTTTCACTCCCTCATCTAATTGTTCCATCAAGTTCATATTTTTACTTGTTAATACATATAATAGGAGTAAGGTAGAAGTGAAAGGAGAAGATTATTATGTTAAAACACCTTTCTTTCTTCCTTCACTTCTTGATTCTTTCCTAGCATGGGCCATCAGGCTTAAACTCGGTGCTTTTGCCTTTGCCTTGTCTTTCCAATGGCCACCTTAGGAATTTGGCACCAAGTCTACTGGGGCAATTGAGGACTACTTTGACCCAAAATCCTAGCCCTAGCTTTCAATTTTAAGTCCAGCAGCTTTATATTCTACTTCCCGATGTGGGATTATATTCACACATGAATTCCGCCTGGCTTATAAAATGCGCAAGTGTTTTACAACTGGGCATGGTTCTCTTCTATGCTTCTGTTGAGCATTCCAATCTGAGATACTTGGATGGTGATGACTTCTGATTTAACATACTTACCATCATAATCTTTTGCAGGATGTAAACCACGCAGTCGTGGCTGTCGGTTATGGGGCGGAGAACGGCATCCCATACTGGCTTCTCAAGAACTCATGGGGAGCAGAGTGGGGAGTGGATGGCTACTTCAAAATGGAACTGGGCAAGAACATGTGTGGTGAGTATCTCAGCTCATTTGCTCAAAACTTCAAACATTTTTCAAGTAAAGCCGCACTGGTCCTTGGTTTCTTTAACAATCAGATAAATTTCATCTCTCTCACTCGGAAAAATCTGATGGCTTGATTCATGCAATACTTTCTTGCAGGTGTTGCTACTTGTGCATCCTACCCTATTGTTGCCGCGTAAGAGCACAGCTACGGAAAATGGTGCCTTTTGTAGCTAATTTTAAGATAAAAACTTTCAGGGCTTTTCCACGGAGACTATGAAACAATGTCATGTTAGCTATAATGTTATTAGTTGTGGTTTACAAGAGTGGACTGTGAATATATGAGCAACTCAGGATGTAAGAATGCATTATTACACATCCCTGTAAATCTCTTACATTATGGGGCTGTTTTTTTCACTTAAAAGGCCGTAATCTGTAAATGACTTACAGCTCAATTACATTACGTGTTTGTATGGATCGTAATTTGTAAAAAACTTACGCAACCCACTATTGCTTGCTTGCAAATCAATTATCGCTCACTTACAGTGTGGTCATGCAAATTTGTATTATTTTTTATATTAATATTAATTTTTAATATTAAGTATTTTTAGTATTAATTTGCATTATTTAAATTTTTAAATCACTAAATAGTTAATTCTGTGCTCAATTATATCACTTACAACTTACATATTCCGACAATCAAACACCGTAAAACATAATACACTTTTTCACTTATAATTTTATATTATCTGTTAAATACTGTAAAACTTACATGCATGTAATTCATTTATAAATTGTAAAAGAGTTTACCAATTACGACTTACGAATTACAGTCAATTACGATAATCAAATGGAACCTATATCTTCATTTATCTACTGTCATAAGAAGAATCTTTCTTTCTTTCATATTCTAATCTTTCCTTCTCCTTGATAAAAAATAAAAAAAAAGAAAATATAAAAAAAAAAGTGTTGTGGGAGAGAGCTAGTACAGATTAAATACAAAACTAACAAATATAGCTAATAGAGACAAAAAAGATAACACAATTTAACGTGATTTGATTAATGTGACTTGCGTCAATAGAGGAAGATAACAAAATGACTCCACAAATCAAAAGGAGAGAATATGAAGATATTACAATTTTAATTTCACTCACCAAATCTCACAAAATATACTAGACTTTACCGAGAGAGAGAGAGAGAGAGAGAGAGAGAGAGAGAGAGAGAGAGCAAACGAAGTTGAGCTAAGTTCTTCTCTATCCTTCATTTCATTTTTCATCTGATGCAAACTCAAACCTATTTATAAGCAAACAAGATAGCCCAAAATTTTCTCATTGACAGCTATATAAATTAGAAACTCATGAGGACAACTAATTTAATGTAATAGTTGGACTACTAACTAGATATGCTATCACTTTCTAGTCAAAGAGAGAACAATTACTCATGAGTGAAAGTTTTACATGGGCTGCTTTCATCCAAGTTAATTGTAGGCTAATTAATGTGTTCATATTCAACTGTCTCTCATCCAATTCAATTGTAGGCTACTTGTATTCATATTCAAGTAACATTTAACAAGGCAAAAAGAAGTTGAGTTCACTGGTGTGCCAAAAAAGAAAAGCTCATTTTTTTTTTTAATAAAGTCTATTTGGTGCTTTCTTTATAATCTTCTCAAATATGCACTATACAGTTGTGTTTGTTGATGATGAGTCACTTCTAATTTCAACTCTGCCTATCATTTGATATGAGTATTTCTAGTCAATTGAGCAATTTTCTAGTCTCATTAACTGTTAGGGTGAGACTCGTTCATATGCACAAGAAATCTTAGAGTCTTTACTTTTTCTATTTTTTCTTTTCGGTAACAAGTGTCTTTCAGATTACCCTCCTAATTTCTTAGACATGTGACGTTTCCGAGTAAATTATTTAAACTCAAAAAAGTGATAAGTAGATCCATTAATTAGTAGATCCAGTAAATTAGTAAATAGACCCCTCGCAAATTACCTTAAACATTCTTATATTCCACACACCTAATTTCAGAAATGGCAATAGCTCTTGCACCATTTGGTATGCAGATATGTCTGAAACTGGTGGTGGTGCCTGTGGTGGCTGTGGCGGCGCGGGTTGGCGGCCGGTGGCACGGGATTTGAGGCCATGTGTGAACAAGTAGGCTAGCCGGAGAAATGGGCTGGCCTGATCATTATCTCTGTTGAAGGAGAGGAGGTGGTCGAGCCTGGCAATCAGGCTCGAGCCCAAGTGCCAGTTCTCTGCTTCAACAGCTTGTGCACACATCAGTAGCAGATCAATGAGGCTCAGCTCTTGGGAATTCAAATTCTCTTGTTGATTTGGCTCTCTGATCTCCACCTGATCACAACTTGATGGCAGTTGAACCTCTTCAGGACTCGTGAACATGTCACTCAATGGGTCATCGTCATCAAAGAAGAGCAATGCATCCATGCACACATCATCTGGGTGAATGAGGGGAAGGGAAGGTGATCATGGCCATGGCCAAGGCCATGATCAGATCGGAGATATGGGTCTGTTTCCATTTCTCTTGGAATGGATCATGGAGGAGAAATGGAGGCATTTTGGGGCTTTTTTTTGGTGGAAGAGAAGAAAACTCCATTGGTTAATTAATATGGGGGCATGAGAGATAATCAATGTTTTTATTTATGTTGATATTGATATGATGTAATTAAGCATGAGGCGACCATGATCTGCGAATGCTGTCTTGAGATTATTAACTTAATTATCTAATTTTGGATGCTAATTACGTGGCTAATTGTCATGAGATTATTTATTTATAATTTGATTTTGTCCTTGTCTATGGACATATAAGCTACTAATGTAAACAAGAGCAAAATCAATACTTGATGTCAAATTTGAAGGGGAAAAAAGAGAGTTTTGTATAATTTACCAAAAAAGGATAGAGATTCAACGAAAATTCAACGCCAGGAACTACTATAAATTAAAAAATATCATGAACTGAATTAATTAATAGCAAACAACAATGTCGAGCGAGGATATTCTCAGCCCAGTATAAAACGTTTCTTGCTGATGTCTGCATCGAAGAACCCGAGCTTCAGAATTGCACTCTATCCTTGGTTCTTGACTTGCTGCTTGAAAAGTTAATTCTAAAATTTTAGAGTTTATGAGTTGAGTAATAGAGACAGTTTTGAAGCTGAAGAAGAATTAAGGTTATAAGAGTTTGGTGTACTCACTAATTACATGAGTATGCTAACCAATTGTTGCAGTGAAATTGTAATATTTGAAAAGTTAATTTTAAATTTTAGACTTTTAATTTGAGGGTAAAACTGTCCAAAAAAATCTTAACTTATTTTTTGCGCTCATCACTTCTTTGGGTTTAAATAACTACACTGGATGTTTCCTTTCACTATATCCTAGTCAATCATCAGTAATAAATTTAGACAGATTTGTGTCATCCAAAAAGGTTCATGGTCGAATTCTTCTCACGCAAATACAGTTTTACGATATTTAAATGTAAGATCCATTCCGTTGAAGTTGATCTACATTATTTCAAGTAATTAAAAATCAAAAGCTATGTATTGTGAATAATTTTTGCTCATCCATCAAGTAGGCACAAAATAGACGGCTGAAATAGTGAGTTGGTTAGTTTAACGGTATAGAATATTTGAAATCTAAAAAAATTAACCTGTAAGGGTTTTTTAGTGTTTATATCATGATTTTTAGTTATATTTGATGAACTGATAAAAAGTATTCAAATTACATAATGTTTTACATTTAGTTACTCAAAATAAAGTAGGTTGATTTCTATTTGAGTGGAAAAATTCGGCTCGAATCACAAGTCTATATTGTAATGAATTATCTTGCAACTCTTCCACTTCAAAACTGATGAGACCGATTTTCTATCTTCTTCTAGCTGGCAATATTTTTAGATTGGCTTGAAAAGTATTTAATCTAATTTATTTTCGATAGTGTCAAGATATCAGTTTGCAGAGGATACGATACGTGTACAACAACTGACACGTTATTATATTATATTGTGCGCTATAATTCTTTGTTATTTTCGTTAATTTTCTCAATAAAAAATCTTTGATATTTTTGCAAGACAAATTGCATCAAACAGAAATTAACATTCTTTTTTCTAAAAAGAAAAAAAGAAATGTCAGCTGAAAAAAGTAGGTATGTAATTAGTCCCATCCGAGGTTGGCCCCCACCTGTCATTGACTGGGTGACCAATTGTGTACCGAACTGGAAGCCGATCAAGCGGTGGCCCAGCGTCCCCTATCAATCCCCGCCACCGGTGACCGTACCCGCCTCCGAAATCAACGGGCACGAGCCGTGCACGCGAGGGTCAACACACAGCTACGCGACTCTCGTCGGCTGCCACGTGCCGACGCAAGCAAGGTCGTAAACGCCGCGCTCTGCGACACGCCGGCACGTGACGTTGCCTGTTCAAACACGTGTCATCCCGCAATCTACACGTGCTTTCCGGTGGCTTGTAGCTCAATCTCTCCAGAAGCCGCTGGCGGTGAGCTTACCGCTGATGACGTAGTCGGGTTTATACGGTAACTGTAACTGTCAATTTTCCGACCGACAAATATGAAAGAGGAGTGAAGACCATTATACCCTCAATTGGGCCGTAGTGATCAAGCAATCTCTTTTTCCTTCTACTCTTGGGCTCAAGTTTGGTTTGGCACTAAATGTTGGATACTAACTTATATTAATCAGCAATTAATTGTTTATAATATTAAGTTAGCTTTTTTTTCAGTGTGCTTGATGTTGACATCAAACCGTTTATAAAGAATATGATTTAGGGTGATAATGGAGTATCTAAAAGCTTCTTAAAGTAAGATTGCATCAAAATTCTCACCAGGAGATGTCTCTTTGTTTACAGCTACTTTAAAAAGAAACGTGATAAAAAATCGTAAGTGGTAGAGTAGTCTTGTTAACACTACTCGTCAATCCCAATAAGTTTATAGAAGAATAAGAAAGTGAAGATATGTGATTAGCTATCGAGGAAATGTTACTTTTGACTTTGTGTTTTTTTTCCTGATAATTTATTTTGCTTTAAGACTTTAGCTCACACATAGACTTTTGTAACTTTGTGATGTGTTAGCTGGTTCTTCTTATCTATACGATTGCTTGTAATTTATATTGTGAATATTTTATAGTGGCTACAACTCTTGTCTCCTCCAATTGTGTTTTTCAGACAAGAATACAAACTTTGCTTGATCTATTTAATATTATTAAATATTGATTTTCTTCTTATCAAATTCACATCATATATAGAATGGAACCCTAACAACTCAATTTCAGATCGGTTGGTTGGGTTCGAGTTTAGAGGTTCAGTTGAAGTTGGCTCGGGTTCGGGCATAATATTGGACTTCGGGTTTGGTCATGGGTTTTTGGCTGTCAACCCGACGCAATTGCACCCCTAATCATCACTACTTATGCGATAATGTTAATAATCTATTAATAATCACATTAATTATCTGTCATTAAAAAACATAAATTAGGTAAATTTGATCAGTTGTTGGGCTTATGGGCCTTGCCTTCCCAAAAATATCCACAAGGGCGTTTCAGTCATTGAAACGTCTCCGTTTCCTCTGGCCAAGAAACAAGGAGAGCGAAATATCAGATTCCTTTCCGCAAGCACGAGAAAGCGCACAGAGCCGGTGGGGGAGAGAGAATCCCCAATTTCCACGAAACCTAGGGCTTCCAAATTCAGTCCTCAATCTTGAACCCTAATTCGTCCCCCAATTGCCCCTTCAAAACCTCCCCAAACCCTCCCGCCCCCATTCCGCCATGCCCGTCCCCGCGATCGCGCTCTACGTCGGCCCGCCGAGCTCCATCTGCTCCTCGATCGCCTCGTCCTCGTCCCACTGCTCTCCGGACCATGATCTGAACCCGAACCCTATCTCATCCCAGAAGCCGATCGTCGGAGGTCTCTCCTGCTTGTTCTCGTCGCCGTCGGTCCGCCACTCGATCAGCAACGGCGACGAGCTCAATTCGTTGTGGCACGACCGGTGCGACGATCTATCGAGCTCGTTCTCTTACTCGAGTTACTCTAGTTCCTTCAAATGTCGCGATCCGAGCCCCGTCTCGGTCTTCAACGGGCCGGTGTCTTGCAGTGGGTCATCAAAGAGCCCGCCTTTGATGAGAATTCCGAGGGATTGGAAGAAAGATCGAATCTTTAGCGGGTTTGTGAGGAATGCGCTGGGATCTTGTTTAGATTACAACGATTTGATGAGCTTCGGAGGGGGAGTTGACGTGGAGGAGCTTACGTTTGACTTGGATGAGAGCTTGGTTAAGTTGGACTGTGAAGAGTATGCGAGAGATTTTCTGTCGGAGGCGCAGTCGCGGCATAAGATCTTTCACGAGGAGCTGGTAGTTAAGGCATTTTATGAAGCGGAGAAAGCTCACAGGGGGCAGGTGATTTTTCCTTCTTCTGTCTGTGTTTTTTCTTAGGATATGGATTGTGAAACGAATTTGGGCTTGCTCTTATGATGGTTTTTTTTATGAATTTGGTCTTTTAATTCACTTGATTGCAAGTTACTTTTAATGGGCTCGCCTTAGCTTTGATGTTTCCTTTGCACCGGCCTCAAAAGTTTTTCCGAGCTGTAGTCATTTTGTGTTTCTGCATGGAATGGTTTCTTGTCTTAATGGTCTTTTTAGGGACTTTTTTTTGACGGTTTTGTTGTTGTTGATGAAATGGTCTGTGTTTAAACAGAATTGTGATACGTGTCTAATCGTAGATATGCATATTTGATTGAATGAATTATTTTCATGTCATGACTTGACTTCATTGTATTTTCTCTTTAATGTTAATATCTTTAGACTTACAGTTGTTTGAGGGTGTGCGGTGGAATATGTGCCAATTTATTTGAAATTGTTGATATTTCGGTTCATTCTTTTCATTCTACTTTATAGAGTCTAGTGTTCTTTATAAAAGAGTTTCTTCATTTGATCTTTTGCTGTGGTTGATGACTTGTAGTTTGTGAATTTGAAATGGGTTTGTTATTCTTTTGCCAATTAGATGAGAGCAAGCGGGGATCCATACTTGCTGCATTGCGTGGAGACGGCAGAATTGTTAGCAAAGATTGGTGCTAATGCTACAATTGTTGCTGCAGGGCTTTTACACGATACACTTGATGATTCTTTTGTGAATTACGATTATATTTTCAGGATGTTCGGGGTAGGTGTTGCTGATCTGGTTGAAGGGGTAAGGCTCATTTCCATCTCATTCTTCAGCTGTAATACAAAGTTTTGGATGGTCTTCAAATTAATTTTTGCAAATTTTTTTTTCACAGTAATTTGCGTTGGCATTGTTGAGGCATTGTTGTAATTAGATAACAATCAAGCATTGGCATTTTGATTCAATTTCTGTACATTATATTACTTAAATGGTTGAGTGTGTTAGGTATTTTCAGTTCAAAATGTGTCATGGTGACTTAGAGGGTCTAAATCATTCTTGGAGGGGTAATGAGATGCCATGCTTGTATTCTGCCTATCTGGCTTCATTTTTTGGTTCTAATTAGCAGATCTCGTGCCTTCTGTGAATCTGTTTTGTCCGTATCAAATTACAATTTGCGCCAACTCCACTTATTCAGATGTTCAGTTAGCTTCATTTATGGGGCATAAACTTGTGATCTTGGAAGGTGCAAATGTTAGAGTTGCACATATAGATCATCATTTTAACTTTGAAATTTCTTGCTGCTGGTTCGTAAACAAACTGATAACTGAGATGACAGTTGAACCTAATGAGTTTCTGCCGCATTTCTTGATTATGGTTCTTACGTAGTCCAGAACGGATAATTTTTGGCGTTTATATGTATAGTATCTGTTATCTTTTCTTTCTTTATGCCAAATTAACATTAATCATATTTCATTATTAACATTAGTCATATTTATTTACTGTTATGCATGTCTATTAGCAAGTTTACAATATATTTTTGGTACAAATGATTGTTTTTCTTTAAACTTCTGGGTAGCAATGGGCAAAATATCAGGGGAACTTGTGTGTTTATATGTAAAACATGAAAAATTCAGCGAGTTACCATCAAATATAGTATTTTAATTTTGCTAATGTTTGTCTTTTGATGCAGGTGTCTAAGCTTAGTCAACTGAGCAAGTTGGCTCGTGATAATAACACTGCAAGTAAAACAGAAGAGGCTGATCGGTTACATACAATGTTTCTTGCAATGGCAGATGCCAGAGCAGTCCTTATCAAACTTGCTGACAGACTTCACAACATGATGACATTGGAAGCATTGCCCATTGTCAAACAGCAGAGGTTTGCAAAGGAGACTCTGGAGATCTTTGCTCCTTTGGCTAACAGATTGGGAATATTTACTTGGAAGGAGCAGCTGGAAAATTTGTGCTTCAAATACCTCTACCCGGAGCAGCATAAAGAGCTATCGTCCAAGCTTGTCAAGTCCTTTGATGAAGCAATGATTTCATCAGCCATAGAGAAGTTGGAAAAGGCTCTCAAGTATGCGGGTGTTTCTTATCATGTTCTATCAGGGAGACATAAGAGCTTGTACAGTATTTACTCCAAGATGCTAAAGTATACTTTCTTTCTGATATCTATCTAATATGTTGTCTCTGTCTTTCACTTGTGTATCTGGTAAGTTGATGAGCAATGTGCTATTAAGTATCTGGCATTATCTATTTTCAGGAAAAAACTTTCCATGGATGAAATCCATGACATTCAAGGATTACGTTTGATAGTTGATAAAAAGGAAGATTGTTACAAAGCGCTGGATGTTGTTCACCAATTATGGCCCGAAGTAAGTGGTAGGCTCAAGGACTACATCATCCATCCCAAATTTAACGGGTAGGTGTTAACAAACATGGACATGGATTGGTGCAGCTCTGATCTTTGTTTATGGTTCTTAAAGCTGTTAGTTACATGCAGGTACCAGTCTATACACACTGTTGTTGTGGGTGAAGATATGCTTCCACTAGAAGTCCAAATCCGGACTAAGGAGATGCATCTGCAGGCCGAGTTTGGATTTGCCGCCCACTGGAGATATAAGGAGGGTGACTGCAAGCACTCTTCATATGTGCTGCAGATGGTGGAATGGGCTAGATGGGTTGTAACATGGCAGTGTGAGGCGATGAACTGTGATCGATCCCTGCCAATATATGATTCTGATTTGATTAGGCCACCATGCCCATTTCCATCTCACTTTGCTGACTGCCCTTATTCTTACAGTAGGCTGTGCGATCATGATGGGCCCATCTTCATCATCATGCTGGAGAATGAGAAGGTGAGTTCCTTTTCTTTCATTGTCTTAGAAATATAGTAGTGCGGTCATGATCTGGTGTCTCCCTTGCGGTAAACATTTCTTAATTGGATGGATACTTGCAATACACAATTAGGACAACATTTTAATATGTGAAATCAGACAAAAAGTTAATAATCTAGGTAGATGGTGGGCTTGTCATTTATTCACTTAATGTTCTAATATGCTTAAACTACAAGCTAATAACGAAATGCAGTTCTTATTACTGTGTTTCATTTATTAAGATATTTTTTTTCCAGATCGAATGTCTATACATTGATATGGTATACCATATACCAAAATGGGGTTATTTATCATATTTTATCTCAGTCTATTATTTGTAATGTTGTACTCTGTTTTAGGGTTTAGTAGTATGAGAAGTGTGTGTGTTCTAGATGAGGTCTGAAGACTATATGTTGTACAAAGATAATGGTTCTGTTATTTCTGGCAGAGCTTGACATCCTCAAGTATTTTCCTTTTTTTTTTGGGTGCTCTTGTTGCATGTATGCAAGCTATTTTTATGCACAGCACACACTAAATGGGAATAAAGGCATGGCACATTGACTTTCTTGAGAGCAAGATGACATTAATACCAAGCTTTAGGAGTTCTGTATGGATCGGTCCTGTTCCACTACTAAATGACCTCAGATTACATCAGATGCAAAACCTCAACAAATTAATAAAGACAGTTTTGATCATGAAGTACGAAATGTTTATACATAAAAAACGAAATATGTCAAGTCAAAAAGCAAAACTGATGATAGTTACACATGTTCACAGTCCTTGATGACAATGAAAATCATGGAGTGTATGCGGGTGTTCTCTGCATGCCACAATAGCACATAGCCTCTTGTGACCGTGCAAGAGTCGCGGCGTTTAAATCCCCAACATGTGAGGCCTGGAGCTTTCATTCCCAAGAGAAATAAATATATCACAGTGCCAATGGAGTACCAACGGCTGTATTGTCATTACGGTTATAACGTGTGTGGGTGGGTGAGTGCGTGTGTGGATTTAGGATGGAATTGGGCAAGTGAAAACCTGATTGCATGAGTCTGACTTTATTCTCCTACTTTACTGAATTGACACCCTTGACCACATCGATTAGCTAATGGAATCATGTGTTTTTCAGATGTCAGTACAGGATTTCCCTCCAAACTCGACAGTAATGGATTTGTTGGAGAGAGCCGGGCGAGGGAGCACAAGGTGGAGCCCTTATAACTTCCCTGTAAAGGAGGAGCTGAGGCCGAGGCTGAACCACAAGCCGGTGAGCGACCCAAACCAGACGCTGAAGATGGGGGATGTTGTGGAGCTGACACCGGCCATACCCGACAAATCTCTGACAGAATATAGGGAAGAGATCCAGCGGATGTACGAGCGAGGCCTCGCTTCCACTGTCCCAGATCAGCGAGGGAGACGCCGCTAACCTTCTGCCTCTTGGAAACCTTCTACCATCAGAATAACAAGCCAGTCTGCTATCACAACCTGTTGTAGTTTAGCCATTGTTTGATTGTATATATTAGGGGAAGAAAGGGGTGGGAAAATGTACAGAAAGTTCTCACAGCTGGGAAATGTTGAAGCATGTAATTCATCTTGTGAGGTGTATCTAATCAGTTCTATTATTGCTTTGGCTTCTGTTTTTATTATAGCCAGAAAACGAAGTGTGGTGGCTTGTGAGATTTTGTTCATAAGCTTGTTTTATCATTTCCTTAAAACAAATGTGCTCTGTAAAATGTAAGTATTGGGTGCTCTGTAAACTCTTTGAATGGATGATTAACATTGTGTATCAACTCTCTCTCTCTCTCCTCTCTCTCTCTCTCTCTCTCTCTCCCCCCATGTATCTTTTTGATTAAACAAAATAAATCAAGTGACGGAGATTTTCTACTTTTGATTCAGAGGCTGTGAAATAGACAGTATTTCAGTGACAGATATATAAATGTGCAACCTTTCTTCAGTGACATCCGAGAACAATTTTTAGTCGCTGCATCATGTAAGAAGAATTTGAACTCTAGATTTTTTTTTTTCTCCCTCCACTGCAAAGAAGTTTTATTACTGTACAGTGATATTTGCTGTCTAAATCATCCTAATTTAAAATGATTCATGTTTGATTTTTGAGAAATCTCTTTTAGATTCTGCATTATTATGGAAAATTTTGTTGCAACGCCACTGCTACAATAATGGAATTTGACTCAAGATCAACTAGCTAGGAAAGTAATGTTTTGGTAATCTCTCCTCTCTATTTTGCGTCATGGCAAACTCTTTTCATGTCCTCCAAATTAAAATCTTCTCAATCTTTCAAATGAAAATAATTTTTATTATTCAAGTACTTGCTCAGGCTGTCCGTTTTCCCCCATTGCACGTGCAAAAAATATTTAAAACACTTGACTTTTAGTTTATAGATACTGGAAATAATATAGATCAACTTTAACTTTACTTTTGGTTTATAGATACTGGAAATAATATAGATCAACAACGGATTGAATTTTGTATTCAATATCAGATATTGGTCTCAAAATCTTTTTGGAAGGACACAACTCTCTCTCTCTATATATATAGATAGACTTGTGCCCTTCCAAAAGGATTCGAGCCCAGATCCTCCCACTCAAATCAACCCTCCGACATTCAATACAAGATCCACTCCGTTGAATTTGATCTATATTATTTCAAGTATCTATAAACACAAAATTAAGTGTTTTGAATACTTTTTTCCCATCCATCAAGTTGGAGGAGGAAGAAGATGACTGAGATTTGAGACTATTTAAAGAAAAGAAAAGACTATTATCACTTTTTTCTCATGTTCTCCCTTAATAAAAAATAGGAGAGCGTATAAATAAGAGTTGTTATCCAATAATAACATTTATCAAATATTTCTCCTAATAATTAGTTATTACCTGCTGATGTTTTGACTAAATCAAAGATGCAATCGACTAGAGAAAGAATTATACTCAAATAAGGGAAAACCAAAGTCTTTCTCTAGTTGTCTACATCTTTGGGCCTGTTTGGTTAAGGGTGGAAGTGAGGAAGTGAGGAAGTGGTAATAGTTCCCTTTGGAACTTGAGAATTAGTTAGTAAGTTTTTCGGTGTTTGGATATTGTTGGGAAGTGTGATTTGAAAAATGTTATGTATTTTCCGGTGTTTGGATGGTAATGTAGAAGTGGAAGTGGAAAAGTTGACCACAAATAATATTAAAATAAAAATTAATTAAGAAAAATAAAAACTGGACTGTAATTAGAATGCATGTGAGATTTACATGATTAAAAAATTAACTTTTTTATGTTACAACTTATACAAATGAGATTTACATGACCACAAAATTAACTGTAGCACTCTTAAAGTGAGAAAATGGTTGTGTAAAAGAAAAAGAGAAAAGGAAAGGAGGTTTTCTTATTTTCTTTTCTGGTGTTTGGATAGAGAGAGAAGTGAGCATTATACTTTCTCATTTCCTTACTTCCGTCCACTTCCTTGCAACCAAACACGCCACAGTCAATAATTAGCAGGTAATGACTAATTATTAGAGAATATTTGGTAACTGTTACTATTGAATAAAAATCTAATTTACCTACTCTCCTGTTTTTTTATTAGAGAGAATCTAATAAGAAAAGTGACAATAGTCCTTTCTTTTCTAGAATCTTAAGTCTCAATGCTTTTCTTGAAAGACTTGAGGCACCATCCCAAAAGACTAATTTTTAGGTGGAGTTACCCAAATCCTTATATAACCAAGACCATCCCCACGTCTAGCCGATGTGAGACTATTTGTTCGACCCAAATCCCAACAATCCCCCATCGAACAAAGAGTCTCCCTGCAAGCTCAACTATCTTCACACTGGAAGATCAAATGCTCCATCGAGATCCAACTCTTCACTGCGTGAGGCTACGGTACGCCTTATGTGAAGCACTGCATTCGGTTACTCTTCTACACCCGTGGTAACCAGCACGCCCATTGCAAAGAGCACCACTGTCAAATTTCTCGAGAGCCTAACATTAGCTTCACAGGGGCCTATTGCGCTTTGCGCCAGTGGGGTGGGCAGACCCATTGCGCCTTTGCGCCATTGGGGGATCTACATCGTCGAACATCACCCACACACGACTAAGTTCGGGGCATGGCTCTAATATCACTTGTTGGACTTGGGGCACCATCCCAAAAGACTAGACTTTTAGGTGGAGTTGCCCAATCCTTATATACCCAACACCATCCCCACGTCTAGCCGATGTGAGACTATTTGTTCTACCCAATCCCAACACTTCTTTTTCCTTCAAAATAATCAAGTTAAATCTAAAGTTTTTTTCACTAGGCATACATATGGCAAGAGGTCCATCCCTCAAAGAACCTGTGTATTCGAGAGTTCGGTAGAAGAGGATTTGTTGGGTATTCTGCTTAACAAGAATCAATCTGACAACTAATCAAGATCACTGAGATATCAACAATCTAATTGGCCAGGTCGGCAAATATCAGGTGGGAGGTTTTCCGTTCAAAGAACGTTCCTTAATTCAAGAACCACCTTTCAATTTCCTTCCTTGGTTTAAGCACCAATTAGACTGAATCCAAGTCAGTCACAATATACTGTAAAGTATATCCCCTGTATAAAGGATTTAATCCACTTATACAGTTTCACTTAGACTGAATCTAAGTCAATCTCGATATACTATAAAGTATATCCCCTGTATAAAGGACTTAGTCCACTTATACAGTAATTGAAGTGAGGTACGCTTACAGCGAATCTCCTTAAGACAATTACGTCCCCCGCACCGGTGCTTACGGGATAATGGACGCTGGTCTCCCAAGATACAACACTTCTTCACGGTATTTGGACAGCACTACCAAATACCGTACGGTCGAATCGTAGTCAACCAGTACCTACACAGGATTAGCAAAACAGCGGTATAACGACAAATTTCAAATGAATATTTGTCTTACTCTTTTGGAGGAACACCCACTGTTGAGGACGTAGGAAGGTTGAAGAATTTTGGCAGAATCTCCTTTAGGAAGTAGCTTCGGATTCCCACTTCACTTGGAAGTTGCGGATTCCCACTTCGTTGGAAGTCACTTCTGGAATTCGTGGATTCCCACTTCGCTGTTGGAAGTTGCTCTGGAAGTCGAGGAGTCGCACTTCGCTGGAGCCCAGTTCAGAACGGAGTCAGAACTTATAGAGAGAGGGAGAGATCTTTCAGAAGAGAGAAAGATTCTTCAGTTTGGTGTGTCTGAGAATGAACCCCTGGGGCGCTTTTTATAGCGCTCCGGAGGGGTATTCTCGTCCGCCAATTCCCAACAGTTGCGACGGTTCTGTCCGAACCGTCGCAACCGACCAACCGCTCTGTCGGTTTTCCGACAGCGGTTGGCGAACGGTCGGATCCGTTCGCACGGGCGGACACCCGTTGGAGTTTTCGAATCCTTCCGCGGGCGGTTGGATTAACGGCCCCTGATTCAAAAAGAGAACCAGGTAGGGAACTCTGATCAGACCACGGACCACGGACCACCGAGCCCACGGACCCAGGCCCAGGCCCGAGCCCGAGCCCGAGCCCGAGCCCGGTCCCGGCACCGGCGCCGGCCTGCCATCCGGCCGGCCGCCGCCAGCGGCGGCGCGCGTGCGTGCACGTACGCATGTACGAGTATAGTTCCCTCCAATTCGCGCGCGAAAACTCCAAGTACCCAAAGGGCACACCCTTTGGTCTCATTTTTTCTCTATTTATACCCATATACTTCCATCACATGGCCAATGTGGGACTAAATGCTTGTAGCTAAATTTAGTCCCTTTTGGCTTTGAATTAGGCAATCTTTGAACTTGAATATCTCATTCATTCGAAGTCGGAATTGAACATGTAAATATACCACGTTCATCACAAATGGAAGGAGAACACACTCCAACCATCATCCGGTTGATTTGATCAACGGATCTTGCCATAATTCATCTCGAAGATTCAGCTTTATTTTCTTCAATTCCAACAATCCCCCACAATGAATGAAGAATTCAAGGAAATGACACACAAAGAGACTGACTCTATTGTGTAAGGTACTTGAGAAAAGAAACTGCATAAGGATAGGTGAACTAGGTCTTGAACCTTCCATAGTGAAAGTTTTATCGGACTTACTGGCTAATCAGTGAACTAGGTCTTGAACTGTTAGCCGTTAGTGTAAGTCAAGTCAACAAGCTTCACACAGTAACTTTCCAAATCAACTTTGGTTCTCTGTTGTGTCCGTTTTGGCCCTGGACATTCTTGGTTTCAGAGAGTATCTTTAGGGAATAACAGCCTCCATAGAGATTCCCAAAGAGCCGACCCAACTCTATACTCACATAGGTGATGGACCTATGAAGAGTAGTCTACTCTACTCCACTTGTATAGTAACAAGATATAGGCATCATTAAAAGCGTTAAGCTTATCCTTAATCCACTTGTAGAAAAGCACTTATGTGCACCTTAGGAATGGATTGGAGTCAAGCTCCCAAGTGCTTACTTGCTGAGTCAATCATAACTAGTTTTCCTCTTGAACTTAGTCCGTGGGATCTCCAGTCGCTAAGTGAGGTTTCCATTAAGCTGACTCGGTAAGGTTAGGCTTTTAGACCCATTCCCCTCGATGCGCAGTTTATACGCTCTCCACTTAAACCTTTAGTAAGCGGATCCGCTAAATTATCCTTTGACGATACAAAGTCAATAGAGATAATTCCATTTGAGAGCAACTGCTTCACGGTATTATGTCTACGACGAATATGTCTAGACTTACCGTTGTATATCACATTTTGTGCCCTAGATATACCTGCTTGATTGTCGCAGTGTATACATATAGCGGGCACTGGCTTTTGCCACAACGGTATATCTTCTAAGAATTGTCGAAGCCATTCTGCTTCTTCTCCAGCCTTATCTAAGGCTATGAATTCCGATTCCATAGTGGAACGGGCAATACATGTTTGCTTAGAAGATTTCCATGATACCGCTGCTCCTGCTAGAGTAAATACGTATCCGCTAGTTGATTTTGATTCCTCAGAATCTGCAATCCAATTAGCATCACTGTATCCTTCCAGTACAGGAGGATACTTTCCATATCTCAAGGCATATTCCTTGGTATGTGATACGTAACCCAATACTCGTAGTAGAGCGGTCCAATGTAGATCACTAGGATTACTAGTATATCTACTCAACTTGCTTACAGCGTAAGCAATATCGGGTCTAGTGCAATTCATTAAATACATTAGACTTCCGATAATCTGAGAATACTCCAACTGGCGTATCCCAGTTCCTGTATTCTTATGAAGGTGGACGTGTGGGAGAAAAGGATTTGTATTCTCTTTTATCCCATGATCCTTGAATCTTTCTATCATCTTATCCACGTAGTGAGATTGAGATAGACTGATTCCATCTGGTGTTCTAGTAATTTTAATGCCTAAAATTACATCAGCAACCCCCAGATCCTTCATATCAAAACTGTTGGAAAACATTCTTTTAGTGGACTTAATAATCTCAATATTAGTCCCAAGTATCAACATGTCGTCTACATAAAGACAGACAATGATACATGCATCTCCAACTGTTTTCGTGTAAACACACTTATCGCATTCATTGATAGTGAATCCATCTTTGATCATGACACTATCAAATTTCTCATGCCATTGTTTTGGAGCCTGCTTTAACCGTATAAGGATTTTACCAATTTACACACCTTGTGTTCTTGGCCCTTGACTTTAAATCCTTCAGGTTGCTCCATATATATCTCTTCACTTAATTCACCATTTAAGAATGCAGTCTTGACATCCATTTGATGGATATCTAAGTTGTGCAATACTGCAATTGCAATTAACATCCGAATGGACGTTATTCTTGTTACTGGTGAATAAGTATCGAAGTAGTCAAGTCCTTCTATTTGTCGATAACCCTTGGCTACTAATCTAGCCTTGTACTTATCGATAGATCCATCGGGTTTTAATTTTCGTTTGAAATCCACTTACACCCAATTGGTTTACTTCCAGGAGGCAAGTTTACCAATTCCCAAGTATGATTACTTAGTATGGATTCTATTTCGCTATTTATAGCTTCTTTCCACATTTGTGCTTCTGGGTTTGACATAGCCTCTTTAAATGTTTGAGGCTCGCTCTCAATAGCGTATGCTATGAAATCTGGACCAAAGATTTTGAGATTCTAGATCTCTGACTTCTTCTTGGTTCAATTTCCGCATTAACAATTGGTTCCTCGGGGCTTTCGTCCCTGAATGCCATCTCGTGTGTTCTTTTCCCAGAAGTCTTATCTGCTTCCCGTTTGTACGGAAAGATATCTTCAAGGAACACAGCATCTCGAGATTCGATAATCATGTTTACATGAATATCTGGTATTTCTGATTTATGAACCAGAAACCTATAGGCACTACTATTCAAGGCATAGCCTATGAATATGCAGTCTATAGTTTTTACTCCCAACTTAGTCTTTTTGGGTAATGGTGCCAGTACCTTTGCAAGGCACCCCCACATTTTGAGGTAATGGTAGGAAGGTGTCCTTCCATGCCATAACTCGAATGGTATAAGACCAAGTTTCTTGTGGGGTACTCTATTTAGAATATGATTTGCAGTTAATAGAGCTTCCCCCCACAAGTTCTGCGGAGCTCCAGAACTTACGAGCATGGAATTAACCATCTCCTTCAAAGTTCTGTTCTTCCGTTCAGCAATTCCATTCTGCTGAGGAGTGTATGGTGCTGTAGTTTGATGTATTATACCAAAACTAGCACATAACTTACTAAAATCATTTGATTCATATTCTCCGCCTCTATCGGATTTTAGAATCTTGATTTTCTTGTTGAGTTGATTCTCAACTTCGGCTTTATATGTTGTAAACATATTTATTGCCTCATCCTTACTGTTCAAAAGATACACATAACAGTATCTTGTACAGTCATCGATAAAAGTAATGAAATACTTTTTACCGCCTCTAGTTGGCATAAACTTCAAGTCACATAGATCGCTATGAATTAACCCTAAAGGTTCTGTATTTCGATCTATTGAGTGAAATGAATTTTTAGCCAACTTGGCCTCAACACAAACCTCACACTTGCGAATTTCTTCCAAGTTGAGTTTAGGAATATATCCCAGATTAGACAAGTTTTTCAAAGACTTGTAATTTACATGCCCTAATCTAGCATGCCACAAAATAGGAGACTCAAGCAAATAAACAGAAGAATTTTCTTTATTTATAAGCTTTGGGTACAGATACACAGACTTTTTGTCTACCACTGCAACATTGTCTTTAAAAAGACAATCAACAAGATTCTTGTTTTGTTTGAGACGGCTGCGACATTCATTCGCCTTATGCCCCTCTTTGTTGCAGATGTAGCAAGTTCCCTTGAAGCGCATGTTCTTGCCTTCTTGGACCTTGCCTTTGTACCCCTGGGAAGTCTTCTTCCGCTTCAAGCCTTTGGAAGTAGACGCTTTCCCCTTTGAGTCCTCGATCACATTGGCTTTTGCTTCGTAGGAGTTCTTACTGCTCCTTTTCTCGGACTTTCTGTTGTCCTCCTCAATACGAAGCCTCACAATGAGATCCTCCAACTTCAACTCCTTTCGCTTGTGCTTAAGGTAGTTCTTGAAATCTCTCCACGCAGGTGGGAGTTTCTCCACGATAGTAGCAACCTGAAAAGTTTCAGGAAGAATCATACCTTCGGCCTCTATCTCGTGCAAGATAAGTTGGAACTCTTGCACCTGACTGATGACAGTCTTGCTATCCACCATTTTGTACTCCAGAAATCGTCCAACGACGAACTTCTTGGTACCAGCATCTTCAGTCTTGTACTTCTTGTCAAGACTGGCCCATAACTTCTTTGCCGTAGTGATAGGACTGTAGACATTGTAAAGAGAGTCATCCAGTCCATTAAGAACATAATTTCGGCAAAGGAAATCACCTTGTGTCCAAGCATCGACTGCAAGAACTGAGTCCCGATCAGTTCCGGGTTCTGGTGGATCCTCCTGCAGGAATTTGGCCAGATGTAGAGTGGTCAAGTAGAAGAGCATCTTCTGTTGCCACCTCTTGAACTCTGTGCCATCAAACTTTTCTGGCTTCTCCGGCTTCGGGTTAGGAAGTGGAGTTGGCATCAAACCTTGGAGCGGTATGTTTGTTGCCTTGCTGGAGGTATCTTGATTTGTCTCAGACATTTTTTCTGCAAGTTCAAGCAGAACAGAAGTGAGAAACATTAATTGTCTTAAGATTGTTGGGTATTCTGCTTAACAAGAATCAATCTGACAACTAATCAAGATCACTGAGATATCAACAATCTAATTGGCCAGGTCGGCAAATATCAGGTGGGAGGTTTTCCGTTCAAAGAACGTTCCTTAATTCAAGAACCACCTTTCAATTTCCTTCCTTGGTTTAAGCACCAATTAGACTGAATCCAAGTCAGTCACAATATACTGTAAAGTATATCCCCTGTATAAAGGATTTAATCCACTTATACAGTTTCACTTAGACTGAATCTAAGTCAATCTCGATATACTATAAAGTATATCCCCTGTATAAAGGACTTAGTCCACTTATACAGTAATTGAAGTGAGGTACGCTTACAGCGAATCTCCTTAAGACAATTACGTCCCCCGCACCGGTGCTTACGGGATAATGGACGCTGGTCTCCCAAGATACAACACTTCTCACGGTATTTGGACAGCACTACCAAATACCGTACGGTCGAATCGTAGTCAACCAGTACCTACACAGGATTAGCAAAACAGCGGTATAACGACAAATTTCAAATGAATATTTGTCTTACTCTTTTGGAGGAACACCCACTGTTGAGGACGTAGGAAGGTTGAAGAATTTTGGCAGAATCTCCTTTAGGAAGTAGCTTCGGATTCCCACTTCACTTGGAAGTCGCGGATTCCCACTTCGTTGGAAGTCACTTCTGGAATTCGTGGATTCCCACTTCGCTGTTGGAAGTTGCTCTGGAAGTCGAGGAGTCGCACTTCGCTGGAGCCCAGTTCAGAACGGAGTCAGAACTTATAGAGAGAGGGAGAGATCTTTCAGAAGAGAGAAAGATTCTTCAGTTTGGTGTGTCTGAGAATGAACCCCTGGGGCGCTTTTTATAGCGCTCCGGAGGGGTATTCTCGTCCGCCAATTCCCAACAGTTGCGACGGTTCTGTCCGAACCGTCGCAACCGACCACCGCTCTGTCGGTTTTCCGACAGTGGTTGGCGAACGGTCGGATCCGTTCGCGCTGGCGGACACCCGTTGGAGTTTTCGAATCCTTCCGCGGGCGGGTTGGATTAACGGCCCCTGATTCAAAAGAGAACCAGGTAGGGAACTCTGATCAGACCACGGACCACCGAGCCCACGGACCCAGGCCCAGGCCCGAGCCCGAGCCCGGCACCGGCACCGGCGCCGGCCTGCCATCCGGCCGGCCGCCGCCAGCGGCGGCGCGCGTGCGTGCACGTACGCATGTACGAGTATAGTTCCCTCCAATTCGCGCGCGAAAACTCCAAGTACCCAAAGGCACACCCTTTGGTCTCATTTTTTCTCTATTTATACCCCATATACTTCCATCACATGGCCAATGTGGGACTAAATGCTTGTAGCTAAATTTAGTCCCTTTTGGCTTTGAATTAGGCAATCTTTGAACTTGAATATCTCATTCATTCGAAGTCGGAATTGAACATGTAAATATACCACGTTCATCACAAATGGAAGGAGAACACACTCCAACCATCATCCGGTGATTTGATCAACGGATCTTGCCATAATTCATCTCGAAGATTCAGTTTTATTTTCTTCAATTCCAACAGGATTGTACCATTAGAGGGAGACGTGCCTCTAGGCTGACCGCATGATGGTCGGCCGTCTCACCTTTAGGGCAATACTTCATGCATGCCTCCTGAAGACTCGCAATATCTTTTAATTATTTCCTTTTAGTTTTTGAGAATATTGGATGAAGTTTCTTTTCGAGATAATTTCCAACATGAAACTGGTATCATCATTACCTGAGCCTTTTCCCACCAAAATGTTGTTTCATCTATGGATCAAAACTCAAACTAAGCAATTTCCGTAGGAAGATGGACCTTGAAATCGTAGGAAAACATCATAACAATGGAACCGACTTTGAATTAGTTTCAAATTATGAAAAATCCCACCTTTATTAAATTGTCAAGTACATAAAAAAGCACATTGTAGATTTTAAAATAATGGGTAAACAGGTTGCCCAGTTGGATAGAATAAGCCAAAGTTCTGCTCAACCCCCACTGGCTTTTGATCCTCGTTGAACATGGCAAACAAGAAGCCATCAATCAATACATTAGGCCTCTTGGGAGTCCCTGAGTTTGCAATGTGAGTCATAAAATTGAAATTGTACCTTTGAGCAAGATCGGTCGTTGTAAAGTCCCCATTACCAGCTGAAGGCCAACCACTCTCAGAAACTGCTACCCCAATGTTAGTTCCCCCAATCTTCTCCATAGCCGAGTAGAAAGCATCCACCATAGAATCAAAAAGGTTCCAGTACTCTAAATCTCCATCCTTAAATTGAGGAAATGTATTGAAGAACTGTGCATATGCCAATGGTATGTGATCTGGGTCCGCAGCATGTGCAAAATAAGGATATACATTAATCATGAGTACTGGTTGCATCCCTGAATTAGATAGGAAAGATATTATTGCTGTCATGTCACCAAGAACTTCTTCAGAAAATGCACCTTGAGAGGGGGATAAGATGTTCCAAGCACCTCACTTGCAACAGAAGTGGTCACTATTACTTGATTAAGGTTAGATGAGTTAAGTGCATTTCGTAGATTTTGCATTGCAGGAGCGATATATTTCGCATTCTCTCCTGGAATAGCCTCATTGCCCACAATAACATATTGATATGTGGTACCTTTGTATGGGATGATGTTAGTATTCACCCATCCATGTGCTGCATCTAGGCTCCCTGCAAGGTTGGCCAAGTCTTCATTTTTCACACCTAGTGCAACTGTGATACCACTTGATTGTAGTTCAGATTGTATTTCGGGGTTGGGGTTGTAAATCCGCATCTTGCTTATTTTACATTTCTGATAGAGGGAAACAACATCAGCTGGTGATGGTAGATTGTCTCCTAATGTCCCGTAGCAAACACCTATAGCTCCTGCAATAATATTGTTAATCTTGATGGTTTCCATGCCAAAAGAAAAAGTCAAATAATCATAAAATTTCAAGAGAAATATGTTATATGAAATGTCATTAATGCATGGTTAGACATGTTAGATTATGGTTTCGACTCTGGCCTATGAACATTGTTCAGAACCGTATAACAATACTAGCTCAGCTTCACAAATATTTATATATATGTCATCTAGAAATACAGCATTTAGATTGTAATCCTATTTTCACATTAGTGAGAAGACCATTGTATCTTACTTGTATGAACAGTTTGTTGAACTAAAATTATTGCCAAAAGAATACCGCACGCTCTCCAAGCTGACATCATTTTCCTTCTTTGTCACAGCTTCTTGTTTCAATTTCTGAAAACATTCAGAAGACTCTGTTAATAAAGTGATACCCTGAATATCGTTTACAAGCAGTATAAAGTTTGGTTTCTGTAAAAGACATTTACATTATGGAGAACAGTGGGAAAAATGAAACCTCAAGTTTTTTACACTTTTCAAATGGAATAGTATTCGAGAAAGCAGAAAAGGTTGAACTTCGTATTTTGTTTCTAAATTTAAATATGACCTTACATCTTTAATCAAATGTGTATTGAAAATGAGAAATAGTGAGCAGAGGAAAAAGAAGTCAAGGAACTACCATTGGACTAGTCGGTTTATATTTTTAGATAGGAACTTTGGGTGAAAAGCTGTTAGAAATGATCTGGGAGTGTCCAGCCCATCTTTATATTTAAACGAAGTCACCATTTAAAAGAAAATGGAAATTTTCAGTGTATTCTACCCATAGTTATCTTATGTATATCAAATATGGTGCAAGGATATGGGCACAAAAATGTGGTACCAGTGTGAGGATTATAAATATCTAGTTGCACAGAAACTTGTTTTCCCAACAACCATGTAATTTATAGACCATTTTGATTGGAAAACATAAAAAAGAAACTAAATGAAGGGAAAACATTCATAAAGGAAGTAAAAATTTTTACCTTTACTGTTGGTGTCACACTTACGCTATGGGGTTGGTGAATGAGCTTGGTTGCTCAGTCTTTAAATAGGCACAAGATGGCATCACTTTTCATTATATCCAGCTATTAATTTCTATGGCTTGGAGCATATCCAAGAATATCTACTCTCAATTTCCTTAGATATGGTGATTTGATATGTATATTATGGAAGATTATCAACTGTAGCCTCCTCATTGCAACATTCATTGGATGCATAACTTACCATATCTAGAAACAATCTCTTCATGGATTAAGATCTTGTATTGATATTAGATACGTGAATTGCAATATACTATCTTGAAAGGTATGTGAAGTCCGTATAAATAGAGTATTCTGTCCGAGTTGAGCTTGTGGCTGTTAAGTTTTGGTGTCCTCCATTTGGACATTTGAGTCAAAAATAAAAATGAAAATAAATAAATAAGGTAACAAGAGGTTTGTAAATTTGCACAAAACATTTGGTGCCATCTTCAATTGTGAACTTGTGTACTAAAAATTTCCAATATTCCAGAAGCTAGCATTATATGTCATTAGTAAGATCTAATTGTATTCACGAGAAGTTAGAGGTAGCTTCATTTGAGGATAAGGTGAGGGAAAACCCCTTGAGAACCTGAGATGATGATTTTGACGTTTGCAAGGAGAACAATAAGTACGCTAGCTAAACGACTCAGGAAGAGTGATAAGATCATACTGGAAGAAGTATCTAGGACTTCTTCTTCTTTTTTTTTTTGGGAGGGTGGGGCAGGGAACGAGTCCGTAAGAATGATATGGTGTTGGTGTACAAACAAGGTGTCCTGCATGTTGAAAAGAGAGAAGTATTGCTGAGGAAGTTGACAAGGATCGTCGAAGGGTCGTCGAGTGATCGCCGAGGAAGTCGACGACAAAAGGACGAAGGAAGCAGCAGCCAGGAAATAGCCAAACAGCAGCAGGAGCAGAAGTTCGGTCGACCGCCCGGTCGACCGCCCGCAGTAGCAGGAGCTCGGTCGACCGGCCCGGTCGACCGACGTGCACAACATGCACGAGGTTGGAGCTCGGTCGACCGCCCGGTCGACCGACTGAAAGTACCCAACTCTCTGTTGGGCACCCGGTCGACCGCCCGGTCGACCGGTGGAAGGGGTCGGTCGACCGCCTGGTCGACCGACAAGCGGGTGCGGGCTGCGTTTGCAGATTTGGAAACCTGTTGTATTTAAAGGGTTGTTGTTATTTTCTAGGGTTAGTATTTTGAATGCTGAAAAAATTCAGGAGCTCTCTTGAGATTAGAGAAGCTGCTAGCATTGTAATCTTCTTCCAAAAGTAATAAATCTCTCTTTTGATTGCCCCGGGGACGTAGGCATTGAGGCCGAATCTCGTTAGATCGTTTTGTTTACGCGTGTGCTTTCTTTGGTGTTTGATTTGTGCTGTTTGGGATTGTTCTTCGTGCTTGGGAGATTCAGGGGATCCTCATCAGGTTGTTGTCATAGGCACAACAAGTGGTATCAGAGCTTTCAGATTTCGCTTGGGATTTCTGGAGATTCAGAGGACTTCGAGATCTGATTCGGTGGAGATCGTGTGTCGATCTCAGATCAGAGGTATTCGTGTTCGGGAAATCGTGTGTCGATCTCGGGAGGACGCAAGGAGTGCTCAAGGAATCTGTGTTGGAGTAGATCCGGTGAGAAACTCAATCTAGGGTTTTAAAGGAAAGGTAAAAATTCAATTTTTATCGAAGTAGAGATCTATTTCTAGTTGGTTGATTTTCTGCATAGATAGAGGATCAAGTAATCTCAATGGCAGAAGAAATTGCTTCGGTTAAGATCATGAATCCTCATCCGAGGATTGATGTCGTTAAGTTTAATGGCACAAATAATTTCAGGATGTGGAGATGTGAGGTTATGGATGCCCTGAATGCATCGAACCTCGAAGATACTCTCCTTCTGGAGAAGAAGAGAAGCAAGACCATTGATGAAGAGTGGGCAAAGATTAACAGGTCAGCGTGTGGGTTGATACGTTCATGTTTGTCGCAAGACATAAAATATCTTGCACAACATGAGACGTCGGTGAAGCATCTGTGGGAAACCCTTGAGAAGAAATACCTGACGAAGAGTGTTGAGTCCAGGTTGCAGCTTAAGAGTAAGCTGTACAGATTTCAGATGAAGAAGGGGAGCACAGTGAATGAGCACATCAACCGATACACGAAACTTCTTACAGACTTGGTGAACGTGGATGTCATTGTAGAAGAGGAGGATAAGGTGATCATCTTTCTGAACTCACTCCCAGAGGAGGAGTATGAGACATTCACACTGACCTTTATTAATGGTAGGCAGACCTTGGACTACAATGAGGTGTCGTCTGTACTGACAAGTTATGAGACGAGGAAGAAGGAGAGACATCCTTCTCAGTCAAGCTCATCGGCGGAGGCACTGGAAGTAAGAGGCAGGGGTTCATTGAGGAAGGGTAAGGAGGTTAGAGGAAGATCAAAGTCCAGGCCGAGTTTCAGGGATCTCAAAAGGAAACAGTGTGCCTTCTGCAGAGAGATAGGGCACTGAAAAGTGGACTGTCCGAAGTTCAAGAGGAAGAAGAAGGAGTCGAAGGCTGAAGCAAATCTATCAAAGGTGACGAATACTCAGAGGAGCAGTTCACAGGCAGATGGATCAGATTCGGACTCGTCAGGTTTCTCATTTTTAGTCAGTTCTCCCATCATTGGTAACTCATGGAAAGATGAGTGGATTCTGGATACAGGTACAACATACCATGCGTGCCCTAAACGGGGCTGGTTTTCCAACTTTGAGAAGCTGGAGGGGTGTTCGGTCGTTATGGGCGATGATCACCCATGTTGCATGGAGGGTGAAGGTAAAATCCGAATCAGGATGTTTGATGGGATAGTAAGGGAGCTGAAGGGAGTGAGGTATATACCTCAGTTGAAGAGAAATCTCATCTCCGTGGGAATTTTGGAAGCATCGGGCATGGTGATATCTGTTCGAGATGGCGATCTCAGGATGATCAAGGGCTTGATGGTGGTGATGAAGGGCGTCCGCCGAGATAATCTCTACTACTTGAAGGGTAGTACGATTACAGATCAGGTGGAGACTTCGAGTTCCTCAGAAGATGGTGGCCCGGAGGTCGGCAGGGAAAGGTCGGACAGGAAGAAGAAAAGTTTTTGCGAGCTCCTGCAAAGATGGAATCGTTGGAAGGTGCTGCTACCTGCAAATTAGAAGGTAAACACAGTGTTCTGGACAAGAAGAAGGTGAGATTCAGCACCAGTACTCACTGCAATGAAGGTCTTCTTGATTGTGTTCACATGAGCGTATGGGGACCTGCTAAGACGGCATCGCTTGGAGGTCACAGGTACTTTGTCTCTTTTGTTGATGGTTCATCTAGGCAGGTTTGGATATATATCATGAGACAAAGGGGTGAAGCCCTAGATGTGTTGGTGAAGTGGAGGAAGAATGGAGAGGCAGATAGGTAGGAAGATCAAAGAGTTAAAGATTGGTAATGTTGGAAAGGACATGCACCAATTCCTATGATTTGGCCAGAACACCGGAATTGTAACTCACTTCACAACAGGTACAGATGGGTTGGCTAAAGATGTAGTCCGTTCCTTGCTGGAGGAGGTTCGGCGGTTGTTGTCTAATGCAGGATTAGACAGGTCGTTTTGTGTTGAGGCGACTGAGTATGCTAGCCATCTCATGAATAGATCGACTGCGATGGAGGTAAAGCTACATTGGAAATTTGGTCTGGGAAAGCTGCTCAAGATCATGGTGTGCTGCGGGAGTTTGAAAGTCCGGCCTACTTCAGTGCCAAGAATGGTAAGGTGAATTTGCGAGTAAAGAGGTTTGTCTATTTGGGCGTCAAGAGGAACAACTACAGGTTGTGGGACCCCGAAGACAAAAAGATCGTGATGAGTAGGAATGTCACATTTGGAGAGACTTCAGGGCTGCGGCCGAGCGCGACCAGGCGCGGCCGGGGCCGCGGCCGGGCGCGGGCGGCACTCAAGGCAGTGGCGGGCAACGGGTCTTCTTACGGATCTATAGGTGAGAGAGTTGTTTAAATTTTCAGTTTTAGACTCTTTGATCTGATTTACATCCGTCTGTAAATCTTGATTCTTGATGAAAATTTCTCTTAATTTTGTGGATGGGGATCTCTTACTCTAACTAAACTTTTGTAAATTCATTATGCAAACCTTGATCTATCCCTAAATTTAGAATTTGTGGGGTGTATGTTACTTGTGTAACTTATGTAAATCATGTGATCGTATGATGGTAGGAAGGAAGAACTCATTGTGAAGGAGGCTTAATCCTAATTTATTTTCCTAAAATTTTGAATCCAATTTCTGAAAATTTCTTGAATAAATGAAAGATTTTCACTCATATCAAGTCTATGTTTACATGTTATTAATTGGTAGAAGATGGGGGATAATCTATAGTAACTTGCGTACGGAGATTTAATGCACATGCCTTCTATGTTTTTGTCAAAGGAGTTATATTGTCATGAGAAGTATTGGATTTCAGAATTGAACCCATGCATGCACGATAGGTGTTTGCAATAATGCCACAGTGATCTGCACATGCAAAGAGGTGATTGAGCCTTGTAACCTCCCCTCTTGATTCTCTGTAAATTCGAATTTTGAAAAGACCAGTAGAATTAAGGAAGTCATGCTTGGTTATAAATTATGTTTTGCTCTAGATTTTACCCCTTAAAGCAGAGTTAGATTTTTGATAAGTAGACTTAATTTGATTGTCCGAATGTTGGTATTAATAGCCCTAGGCTCTTATATATAAATTTTCAAATAAAACTTAAATCAAATTATGTGATTATAGGATAACGGAACTAGTTTTTGTATGCAAGTAGTCGGGTGCCTTGGGTAGTGTGAATGGGACGTAGAGAGGGGTCTATTGTGATTACTAAATTGTGAGGCCTTTTTCGTCCTATCACAAACTTTCAGTATATTTCCCTTATAAATATCTTGAAGCATAATATTAGTCTTCAGACTGATAAGTATTGTAGACATGAATACCTCCCGATCCTAGCTAGTTGTTATTTCAAAATATGAGTGATCTAGTTATGTGTTGGTTTCATTGGTTTTCCTCGTAGTCGACACACCACAATTTACACTTACCTTCTATGAGCGAGGAATAATCTAGAAGGATAGGTGTCATTTCCTCTTGACTTCTACTTTAGATTCCTCACCTTCTAAGTCTTACAGAAACTAGGAACCTGTTTGGATATATAATAAACGCCATTCCAACTGGCGGGAACTATCTGTAAGATCACCTAGAGGGGGGGTGAATAGGTGATGGCTAATCTAATGGTCACTTATGAACAAATAATGCGGAATTAAAACTAAGTTGACCAAATTAAAACTTCTTTTAATTGAACACTTATGTATAACACAAGAGTGTTGCCGAATTCCCCTTTCGAGGCTCTGGACAAACTCCTCTAGATTCCCCTTGAATGGGTTGAGGTGTCGCGTTGGCTCTCTTGGTTGAATACAAGTGTTAGACAATCAATCCCAAGCAATTATATAACAATTAAGCACAAGGGTATATCAAGCATATAAAGATAGACAATAATTGAATGCAAGATATAAAAGAGACAAAGAGAGAGAGAGAGAGAGAGAGAGCAAGAGTGAGCAATCGCAAACACAAAGGGTTTGTTTCGAGGTTCGAGCACACTTGCTCTACATCCCCGCCTTCGACACACGAAGGATTTCCACTATGCAAGATCCCAATGGATCTATCCCCGGTGCCGCAACACCTACAAGCTCTCGGACTCCCAAGTCCCGTACACACGCAAGTCCACCGACTCGCCGAGGCCGCACCTCAAACCAAAGAGTTCACAACCCAACTCAACCACCAACGAGCACACTTGCCCGTATCCTCAAAGAATAAAGAAAAATCTCTTTGATGATCACAACACTTGATCACCTAAAGAGCACTCTCACTACAACACACCTATAGGAATATCTAGCAATGGATAGCTCAAGTGTGGTGTGAGAAAAGCAAGGAAAGACTATGGTGAAAATCTCAAAGAATCACTAAAACACTCTCTTGATAAAAACTCCCTTTAAGATGGGAAGTATTTGCACTCAATTATGTGGAGAGAACTTCTGAAATCAGTTGGAAAAACTAGCTCAAAGGTCTCCAAAATCTTCTACTAAAAACAGTTGACAAGACCCCCTTTTATAGGCTGTCAGAAAATAGAGCCGTTGGGGCTCTGTCAGTGCTACCGGTCGACCGGTCCGGTCGACCGGCAACGGTCAAAATCCGACCGTTGCAGCCTCCGGTCGACCGACCCGGTCGACCGAGCAACTGGATAAGAGAGTAAACTCTCTGTCGGTCGACCGGCCCGGTCGACCGAAATTTCCTGAGAGCAAAGCTCTCTGAAGCGGTCGACCGAGCCGGTCGACCGTTCTCCAGTGCACACAGGCGTGCACGTCTGTGCACGTCCGGTCGACCGACCCGGTCGACCGGCCACTGTCAGTTCTGAAAAATCAGAACTGCCAGAACCTGAAAATTTTGGGATTAAAGATTGGTCTTTTTGGCTTAATAAAAAATCATAAATACTTAGAAATTCTACAAAAATAGTTTTATGATATAGAAACATGCTTGCACAAAATCAAGGCATGTTATTAAAGATTTGACTATTTTGCAACTTGAAAATATTGGCTCATAATAAAAACTGTTTTTCTAAATCAACATGTTTTTCCAAATTTTCATCAAATACAAAAACAAGATATATTTTAAGGCATAGTGTGTATGGATATGATCCACTACACAATCAAGATGAAATATCTAGTTTTTGACATAAAGCACTAAACTTGTTTTGGTTAAAGGATATGTATATAAGAAATTACCAAAACCCAAAGTAGGTATTTTTGTCATAAGGAAAATCTTATTAAATACAAAAACAAGATATACTTTAAAGCATAGTGTGTATGGATATGATCCACTACACAATCAAGATGTGATATCTAGTTTTTGACATAAAGCACTAAACATGGTTTTGGATATAAGATATGTATACATGAATACCAAAAACCAAATTGTATTTTATCACAAATAAAAATCTTTTCTTAACTAGGAAAATCTTTTATGAAAATCATTCTATCAAGAGTGTGTGTGTGATATAAACTTGAGCAATCCACCAACTATTTATCCTTTACATTTTTTCTAAAACAAAAACAAAATCTTATACCTAGACACAAGTCTTCATCTTCTTGAAGTCTTCACTTGAAGTCTTCTCATCTTCTTGACTTGGTCCAAACACAATCCACCGAGCTCATCTCTAGATGTGTTCTTGATGCATAGGCTCGTGAATCAACCGGTGCTAGCTTCCAACTTGTCTTTAAATCCTTTGTTGAAGCTCCACACCTACTAAGATCTTGATAATGAATCTGTCACTAATTAAACACAAGATCATTAGTAATCATAACTTCATGAGTTGATCATCATCAAAACTAGGGTGATAGGCCTTTGGGCCAACAATCTCCCCCTTTTTGATGATGACAAAACTCATGAAGTATATATGCATGGATTAAAGTAAAGCTTCAAAGAAGCTCCCCCTTAACTCATGCATATCAAATAAATGATAAAGATATGACAATGAAGCACATGACATGTATGCAAATGAATGGAGATAACACAAAAACAAATCTTTTTCTCCTATTATTTGCAAACCAAATATATATATGCATAAATACAAATCTTATACAACCTTAAGTAAGGAAGACAAATACTTCTCCCCCTTAAGTAAGGAAATCATGCATATATCACAAATACATCACAAATACTTCTCCCCCTTTTTGTCAATCATCAACAAAGGGTTCAAAGTAAAAGCAAATCAAAACAAATTTTTCTCCCCCTTTTTATCAAAAGCAAAGAAATCAAGAAGGGGTATACAAATCAACCAATAAAGATCTATATGCGATATACATTCATGAAGAGGAAGTCGTTAAGTTAGCTTCCCTACAATGTGTATTGCATGAAAGAAGGATGTGAAGCCCTAATTCACACAACACAACTATGTAATACATAGAAGGAGATGTGAAGCTCCCCCTACACACGTGTACCATATAAAGAAGAGATGTTAAGCTCCTCAATACACAATACACTCAACATGAATCTATATGTAAGAGAGATGTTAAGCTCTCCTTGCATATAGGAAATACAAATCAAAACATTTTAATTTTTTTTTTTTTTTATCAAGACAAAATTTTGAACTTTTCCCAATAAAACAAATTTTGAACCAATCATAATTTGTAATTTTGATACCAATAGAAAATAGCACTTGAAGATGTGTGATATCAAGTTATCATTGCAAAATCTTTTAATGTTTCAAACATATTGATATCAATTGTAATCATATAACAAATTTGAAGTTGAAGCAAATTGATACCAAATGAAAGATCTAAAATAAAATCTTTTTATTTTTCATAAGCTTATGCATAGTTAATATAAGGTGTTAACTTAACTTAGCATAAACTTTTTGTGCTTTTAAGAATGTAAATCAATTGTAAAGCAAGCACATGAAAATCATATATATGTATGTGAATAGATAAGACCAATTTGAAAATTAGGGCATACATATATAGGAACCAAAATGTGAGTAATATACCAATTGTAAAATTAACATTATAAGTCATGTATATACTCATAACCAAAAATTTGTAGGTTTGAAAAATAGTTATGTTTAAGCACTACCGAATTTGAAGAATAAATAACTAGTTATAAATAATTTTTGAAAAACTAGTTAAAGATCCTTCAAAAACATGAAATCATATGTTATTCATGAATTATACTAAATACATACAAGTTTAAGCACTCATAGTCCATAAAGCTCAAAAATTATCTTTTATCATAAAAGATGAGTGTTCAAAGGTTATGTAAATGGTATTTTCATGAAAATAGAAAGTGAAGCATGAATCTCATGAAAATCTTATTTTTCATCTTAAAACAAATCATATATTTTTCATAAAGTATTTTGTATTTAGCAATGCTTTATGAAAATAGTCATTCAAGCTCAAAAAGATCATAAATCACATTTTGTTTTACACATGTTTTAATCTTTAATATAAATCAAAAACATGAAAAATCATTTTTTATTATCTAAAATACTAATCTTCATGGTATATGTATGATTTATCCAATTCTAACAATATCCATACATATCCCAAATCTAAAAGAGTCCAATATATATTGCATGAAGGCAAATGACTCAAGGGTATACATGTATATTTATTAGATTTGAATTAAACACACATATACATGAAGTAAAATCAAAGATAGGCATAACAAGTATAAATGACCGAATCATCAAAACTAGCCTATACATATGCATATAGTGGATACAAATGAGCATGAAGTTCAAATATATATGAGTCAATTGTAGTTCACTATTCATATATGTATAAATGTAAGTTTTGACACATTCTATATTTAAGCATGTAAATGCCACATGAAGCACATAGAAATCTTAAAACATGAACATGCTATATGATACATGAAATTAAAAGCATGTACATAAAAGAAATAGGAGTTTAGAAATTGTTACCAACTCCAAATCTCCTAGCATGGTGGTTGATCCACCAAAGCTCCTTGATAGCGATGCAACCCAAAAGTATGTCCATCATGTCCAAGTGCATCCACTACCAAGGTACCATCCCTCTCACGTTTTGTGAGAGCCCTCACCTACATCAAAATCAAAGGGTGGGGGTTTTGGTACCCATATTTTCTTGGGTCCTTTGGGGTTAGTCTTGTAAGGAACCCAAGCATTTTTATTTTTATCAAAAATAAGAACATTTAACCTTTCATAACAAAATTTTCTTAGATGGCCTTTGCGGCCACAATATGTACATGTGTACACCTTAGCATACTTATGAGTGGGAGTGTGAGCATGATGTGCATCATAAGCATGGTCATGATGATGATGTGCATGAGTATGAGGAACTTGTTTCTTTTGAAATAAGGATTCCAATCTAGTATGATTGAATGCACATGAGCTCAAATTAGAGCTCAAATTATCAATTTTATTTTTCAAATTTTTAATCTCATTTTGATCAATGTGAGCATGAGAAGCATGATGAGATATATGATCATTTTTCTTTTTCTTTTGTGAAACAAAATCTTTTTCTTTTTCACAAATTTTTCTTTTCAAAGATTTATTTTCTTGAAAAACAACTTCCTTTTGTTTTTCCACCAAATCAACCTTATTTTTCAAAATCATATTTCCTTCACATAAAACATTCAATTTAGACATTAAGGAAATATTCTCATTTTTCAAATCTTTATTCTCTTTTTCTAAGCATGCCATTTTATTTTCTAATGAATCTTTTTCATTAAGCATGGCATCAAAATCCTTTTTCAAAATGTTATTTTCTTTTTCTAAACATGCAATGTTAGATTTAAATGAATCTTGTTCTATATGCATGCAAGCAATGTCCTTTTTAAATTTTTATTTTCCTTTTTAATCATGTCATATTTCTCAAGAATTGTTTGGCAAAATGAAGTGAGCTCATCATATGACATGTCCTCATCATCGGATTCGGAAGTTACCTCAAGGGGGTTATCCCCTTGGACCATGTAGCACTTGTTGGAGGTGTCGCTTCCAACATCCGAATCGCTCCCGGCATAATATAGATCCTTTTCGCCAAGGGAGGTGATGATGTTCCAAGCTACAAAAGCCGATTCAATGTTAGAAACCCAAGATAAATAATCATCATTTAGGGTACATTTAAGAGCATGAAGGGCTTTTGCATTAGCCTCAATGTACTTGCTATTTGAACAATAATCATTATTAGTAGTAGCAAGATAAGCATGAATTCCTAAGGCCTTGAGGTACAATGACATCTTAACCTTCCAAGTTTGGATGTTAAGAATATCAAAGGTGGGTGGTGACATGAAGTCCATGGTGAGGTGTGTGTGTACAAAAATATTGTGATTAGCCTAAAAGGAGGATCTTTAACTCTTAGGTTGTTAGACCCAATATCAAGAGCACTAGCTCTGATACCAATTGTAAGATCACCTAGAGGGGGGGTGAATAGGTGATGGCTAATCTAATGGTCACTTATGAACAAATAATGCGGAATTAAAACTAAGTTGACCAAATTAAAACTTCTTTTAATTGAACACTTATGTATAACACAAGAGTGTTGCCGAATTCCCCTTTCGAGGCTCTGGACAAACTCCTCTAGATTCCCCTTGAATGGGTTGAGGTGCCGCGTTGGCTCTCTTGGTTGAATACAAGTGTTAGACAATCAATCCCAAGCAATTATATAACAATTAAGCACAAGGGTATATCAAGCATATAAAGATAGACAATAATTGAATGCAAGATATAAAAGAGACAAAGAGAGAGAGAGAGAGAGAGCAAGAGTGAGCAATCGCAAATACAAAGGGTTTGTTTCGAGGTTCGAGCACACTTGCTCTACATCCCCGCCTTCGACACACGAAGGATTTCCACTATGCAAGATCCCAATGGATCTCTCCCCGGTGCCGCAACACCTACAAGCTCTCGGACTCCCAAGTCCCGTACACACGCAAGTCCACCGACTCGCCGAGGCCGCACCTCAAACCAAAGAGTTCACAACCCAACTCAACCACCAACGAGCACACTTGCCCGTATCCTCAAAGAACAAAGAAAAATCTCTTTGATGATCACAACACTTGATCACCTAAAGAGCACTCTCACTACAACACACCTATAGGAATATCTAGCAATGGATAGCTCAAGTGTGGTGTGAGAAAAGTAAGGAAAGACTATGGTGAAAATCTCAAAGAATCACTAAAACACTCTCTTGATAAAAACTCCCTTTAAGATGGGAAGTATTTGCACTCAATTATGTGGAGAGAACTTCTGAAATCAGTTGGAAAAACTAGCTCAAAGGTCTCCAAAATCTTCTACTAAAAACAGTTGACAAGACCCCCTTTTATAGGCTGTCAGAAAATAGAGCCGTTGGGGCTCTGTCAGTGCTACCGGTCGACCGGTCCGGTCGACCGGCAACGGTCAAAATCCGACCGTTGCAGCCTCCGGTCGACCGAGCAACTGGATAAGAGAGTAAACTCTCTGTCGGTCGACCGGCCCGGTCGACCGAAATTTCCTGAGAGCAAAGCTCTCTGAAGCGGTCGACCGGCTCGGTCGACCGTTCTCCAGTGCACACAGGCGTGCACGTCTGTGCACGTCCGGTCGACCGACCCGGTCGACCGGCCACTGTCAGTTCTGAAAAATCAGAACTGCCAGAACCTGAAAATTTTGGGATTAAAGATTGGTCTTTTTGGCTTAATAAAAAATCCCATAAATACTTAGAAATTCTACAAAAATAGTTTTATGATATAGAAACATGCTTGCACAAAATCAAGGCATGTTATTAAAGATTTGACTATTTTTGCAACTTGAAAATATTGGCTCATAATAAAAACTGTTTTTCTAAATCAACATGTTTTTCCAAATTTTCATCAAATACAAAAACAAGATATATTTTAAGGCATAGTGTGTATGGATATGATCCACTACACAATCAAGATGAAATATCTAGTTTTTGACATAAAGCACTAAACTTGTTTTGGTTAAAGGATATGTATATAAGAAATTACCAAAACCCAAAGTAGGTATTTTTGTCATAAGGAAAATCTTATCAAATACAAAAACAAGATATACTTTAAAGCATAGTGTGTATGGATATGATCCACTACACAATCAAGATGTGATATCTAGTTTTTGACATAAAGCACTAAACATGGTTTTGGATATAAGATATGTATACATGAATACCAAAAACCAAATTGTATTTTATCACAAATAAAAATCTTTTCTTAACTAGGAAAATCTTTTATGAAAATCATTCTATCAAGAGTGTGTGTGTGATATAAACTTGAGCAATCCACCAACTATCTATCTTTACATTTTTTCTAAAACAAAAACAAAATCTTATACCTAGACACAAGTCTTCATCTTCTTGAAGTCTTCACTTGAAGTCTTCTCATCTTCTTGACTTGGTCCAAACACAATCCACCGAGCTCATCTCTAGATGTGTTCTTGATGCATAGGCTCGTGAATCAACCGGTGCTAGCTTCCAACTTGTCTTTAAATCCTTTGTTGAAGCTCCACACCTACTAAGATCTTGATAATGAATCTGTCACTAATTAAACACAAGATCATTAGTAATCATAACTTCATGAGTTGATCATCATCAAAACTAGGGTGATAGGCCTTTGGGCCAACACTATCCACCTATCGGATTCTAGATATTCGGCGAGCAAGGATGATTCATGTCAGAGAGAGAAAGCGGCTCCGCTTGGGGTGTTGAAGTTGTATCATAATTAGTCTTTATGTACTGAGCTGCGGGAGATAATCGATTAGGGATAAAGGTGAGTGTTTATATTGGTATTTGGTTGTAGCCTTCATGTACCAAATTGGATACAAGGAGTCTTATCTCGTTTCTAAAATACTAAACCTAGAATACTTTTGGTTAATCATTTTGGTGAAATATTTCATTAGCGAGTATCATGTTACCCTTATAACTCAGAGCTGGTCAGGGGTATGGTTTATGCCCGTCATCATTTTTGAGTTTTCTGTTCAAGAATCGTGATAATCAGATTGCATTTCACGAAGGTGCTATTATGAAGGTTAAAATAGAAAATGAGGAAAATGTCAAGGTTAAAAAGTTTAACTTATATTAACTTTGTAAACTTTAATGTCCCTATGTATGACACTTGGAATAAGAACAAGGTGTGAGTAATTTAATATCTGCCTACGAAACGTAAAGTATTACACTAATTAGACCCCGCCATATTGGCGTAAATTTTGTTGATTGAGATAAATTGGAGAATTACAAGCTTGAAATCTAAATTGAAATTGTGAATAAATCGAAGTTGTTGTGATGGATAGCATAATTGAAATCGAAATTCTAGTTGACATCAACACTGGATCAAATACTGATGACCGAAGGCATTAACTGATACTGTATAACTTGTAGAATAGAGAAATCTATATAACGGAAAAAGACTAATGTAATCAATTATGTCGAGAACTAAAATCTGAGAAATGGATTTAATTACGTTAAGCAACCTAAATGGATAAGTTTGATAAGTAAATACAACGTTGACAACTAGCACAGGTATATGAAAATTTCTATGGGTGTAACTCTGGGAACTAAATTGGTCATCCAAGAATTTAACAAGTAATCACTTGTTGATACAGATTTTGCGACAAATAAACTGGTGTGTGAGATTGCCACAGTTAATAATCTTTACGCTAGAAAATTTCTGGAATATATATGAATGAATTGGTTACTACCATACACTAACACGGCAGATTTTCCTGATGTGTGTGCACAAAGTATTGTACATACTCGGCCATGTGTGATATATTGGAGATATGTGTAATTATATACAAGCAACATGATCAAGAAGGCTGAAAACTAGAACGCGAATAAGAATCACCTATATAATAAGTGAATGGATCACTACAGTGCTAACATGTATGTTATACCCATTCTATCTACATATTCAGTGAATCATAAGCCTTTCTTCAGAAAAAGAATTGATGAGTTGAGAATCAACTATAACAATTGATTGATACTTTGTATTGTGATGAATTGATTGTTAGCTGGTTAGATACATAAATGTATGTATATACACACATGCATGTTGCATTCTTATATATCGGAGGAAGGGGCCGGGCGGGAGCCCGGTAGGAGGGGGAAGACGGTGTCATTGTGTTATGTTATATTTATATATATGCTTATATCGGAGGAAGGGGCCGGGCGGGAGCCGGTAGGAGGGGAAGACGGTGCTATTATGTTATGTTATATATATAATATATATATATATATATATATATATATATATATATATATATATATATATATATATATATATATATATATATATATATATATATATATATATATATCAGAGGAAGGAGCCGGGCGGGAGCCGGTAGGAAGGGGAAGACGGTGTCATTGCGTTATGTTATATGTATATATATGCTTATATCGGAGGAAGGGGCCGGGCGGGAGCCGGTAGGAGGGGAAAGACGGAGAACCTTACACTTCAGTTGTAAGTTGTAGGTGCATATGAATCACGTATGGTACGTACCCATTAAATATTTTGTGTGAATGTAAAAAGGTGATGTGATTGTATTGTCGAATTAATCGAACAGATAAGTAATATTCGTAGAAGTATGATATGATGCTATATCACTGGAATAGATAACTATATATGAAATTGGAAATACAGTTGATGTGCTCCGTATGTGTCATGTGAGATGCGTGGATGATACGTGTCGCGAGTACATAAGATGAATTCATGCATAAATAAAGTAATATTCGTAGCAGTATGATGTGAAGCTATATCACTAGAATAGATAACTATATATGAAATTGGAAATACAGTTGATGTGCTCCGTGTGTGTTATGTGAGATGCGTGGATGATACGTGTCGCGAGTACATAAGATGAATTCATGCATAAATAAAAAAAATAAAAATAAAAAAAAGAAAATAACTGAGTGGGTACGCTACTGCAACTCATAAGTTATGTAATATGCAGTAGAGAAATTAAAGAAGGTTAAAGAAAATCAATTACTAGAAAAGTGGACCTTCACAGACTATACAGATATGGTATTAACTATTCATTTTGATATGTTGCTCTTCCATCATTCCTTTTTGTCCTTTTATACTTGTTGAGGTTGATGTGGAACAATTTACTCCTTATTAATTGTGTTTCCTTTCCTTTATACTCTCTCTCACTGAGCTGTCGAGCTCACTCCCCCTAGTACCATGTTTTTCTTTCCTTTCAGGTCGTGGCGAGGCAGAGGCCCAACTTCAAAGCATAGGCGCGTATTGAGAATTCCATAAATAATGAAAGTAATGAAGATGTAGTTATGTGTTATTACTTGTATGAGTTCTGAATGTAGATATTCATAAATTAGTCAACATGTGTACTTGTAGCATGTGTTATATTGAGGAATGAAATTTTATCGGGATAAGTTAGAATTCGACGATCATGGTTATTTTGAGTTAGAGTTATAGTCAGTTTCTATGTTGAAGTATAAAAGCCAAGAGGTGTTCTCTTGAGTAACATTATGATGTGGTTTTTGGAATGTTACATATGGATAAGTAGGCGATGTCAAGTCGAAATATTATTATGTTGTGCAGGCGATTGTGAATTTTGATATATCATGTATTTGGATTGAGAAAGCCATGTGGGCTCATATTGTTGTGTTGTATTTAGGTAAGTAACTAAATACAAAGGAGATGCTGCCAAAATCTTGAACTTTTATATGATTAGAAAGATAATTATTTAATTAAATTGAAGATTCGCGAAAGATTATGATAATGAAATCTGGGGCCTTTACACCCCTGGTCTGACAGAATCACTTTCTAAGGTCAATGGCTACTTTATACGTCTTTAATCACCCATTAAATGGTGATTTTGGGTCTTCTTCTTCATTTCATGCCATGGACCTAGAAACATACAAGAGAGATATTATTAGCAGAATTTAATATTAAATAAATGTGAAGATGTGGTATGAAATATGTAGTTTTAAAGACTAATCAATAAACCACATTTATGAAAGTGTGATTTATGAACGGTGCACCCCGTGCATGATATATGAGACACTTATGTGTTATGTACTGTGAATACATAAGAAGAACTTAATAATAAACTATAAAGAGCTGAGATAATATTTTTCTGAACCCATATACCCAATAATATATAGAACAGAAAGCTAAGAAAGATAAAAAGAATCACTGAACTAAAGAGTTAGATCGTTCCGAAGATGACAAAGACTATTATCTTGATTGTTATATCATGAGATGTTATCGATTTTCTGTTTCTCTTATTCATTCATATTGCTCTTATTACTTGGTATGCTTCTTATTGATTGCGTTTACCATTTCTTGACTTTTTTTAACTCTACTCACTGAGCTGTTGAGCTCACCCCTCCCAGTTCACGTGTTTTCAGATTGCGTTAAAGGCAGGGGCCCGACTTTTAGCTGTGTGGATATAGAAGTGGACTTTACATGTATATATCTATTTTTGTGTACTTAATTATGAGGTAACTTTAAGTAGTTGGGTGGTGTATATATGTTTACAGATTAAGATAGGTGTTTATTTAGAATCCTTCTAGATTATATTGCATATACTTAATCATGATATATACTTGTGCCTGAAAAGAGATAAATATGATTATAGTCTTTATTTGGAGTTGGATTTGGGAAATAGTTTTTGTTTGGATTAAGGATTAGGGATGCCGAGTCTTTTTCAATACCTATTATTAAGGGGTACTCTCGAGCGTATGTTATTGTGTAATTATATAAGTAGACGATGTCAAGCCGAAATTGTTCATGTTTATATCTTGTATAGCATGACAAAACAATATACACAGGGGAGATGCTGCCGAAATTTTCAAGAAATTAGAGATGATTATGATAATCCGTTGATTAATAAGGATATTTATGTTAATTGAGGTTATTAGAAACTGGGATCATTACACGCCGCGCGTCGGGGATCGAGGAGAGGAGAGGAGAGAGCTCATCGAGTGGAAGAGAAGCGGAGAGAGGGCAGCTCCTGGATCAGGTTGAGCTCGAGATGGAGGGGCATTAGGTGCTAGGTGTGGGCGTCAGGGATCGAGGAGAGGAGAGGAGAGAGGTCGCCGAGGACACGGGGTTGGTGAGAGGGGGCTACGTCGCCATCCGTGGTGGTGGTGATGACGGTGGAGGCAGTGGGTGGTGGCCTGGTGAGTGTTGGGTTTGATAAAGATAAGAAATAGAAATAAGAAGAGAGAAGAGACGGGGCCACCGCAGGGGGAGAGATAGGGGAGAAGGCGTGAGGAGAGAGAGGAGATATAGGGAGAGGGAGAGGGAGAGGGAGGGGGATTGGAGAAAGAGAGGGCAAATAGCAGGAGGAGTGAGAGGAGAGAGAGCAAGCGGAGAGAGCGAGATGGAGGGTTTGTTTAAAGGGGAAGAAATAAAAATAAGAAAGGTGGGGGCGCAAAATCGTCCAATACATATCACATGCAACCCATGTGATGTACGGATTTAATGTTTCTGTTATAGATGATGGAGCTGTTTGTTTCGTCATAAAAATCGTAAAGATCCGTAATTCGTAAATGACTTACAACCCAATACAACTACGGCATTTGTTTGGACCGTAATTCATAAAAAACTTACGCAACTCAACTATCACTCACTTGCAACCCAATTATCACTCACTTACAGCCCGGTTACAATTAATTTTGTGGTCATGCAAATTTGTATTATTTTTTATGTTAATATTAATTTTTTTAATATTTAACATTTTTAGTATTTATTTGCAATATTAAAACTTTTTAAATCACTAAATAGTTAATTGTGTAGTTAACTTTTCCACTTACGACTTACATGTTACAACAACCAAACACCGTAAAACATTATACACTTTCTCACTTATAACTTTATATTACCAATCAAACACCGTAAAACTTACATGCATGTAACTCATTTACAACTGTAAAACACTTTATCAATTACAACTTACGAATTACGGTCAATTACGACAACCAAACATACCAGATATGAAGTTGTAAAGATGTTACAGTTGGATACGGATTATCCGCGGATATCCGCATCCGAATCCGCCTCCAATCCGGATACGGATATCATTTTTTCACATCCGTCAATATTCGTATCCGTATCCGTATCCGAAAGGTAAATGCGGATACAAATATGGTAAAAGTAATATCTTATTCGTATCCGATCCGATATCCGAATGTTGCGTGCTTCATAATGATATCGGTATGGAGAAGACTATTCTTCAATGGAATAAGATATTAAATTTGATATTTTGAGTTGGTGAAAAAGTAATAGTGAAAAGTATTCGATTCTTGCAAGAGCACCACATGATTATTTGAGTATTTCGACATCAACCACGTCATCCGAATCGGCATTTAGCACCGGAGGACGTGTACTCTATTGTTATAGAAGTCAAATGACAATGAATACGATGAATGTATTGATATGTACACAATAATATCATAGTATGTATCACATTTAATATTTGTAGTAGATGAGATAAAAAGTAATATAAGTATTTCTGTTTAATTTATATTTAACCATATCCATTTTTAACATATCCGATTAGTATCCGCATCCGATCCGCTAATATCCGATTTATATCTGATATCCGATTTTGGCGGATACGGATATCATTTTTTCACATCCGCCAATATTCGTATCCGTATCCGTATCCGTATCCGAAGGTTGGGTGCGGATATGGATATGGTAGAGATAATATCCGATTCGTATCCGATCCGATAGCACCCCTAGGTACCAACATGCTTTACAAAATGTATAAGATTTTTTTTTTTTGAAAATACATGCATAGTATGGTATTTTAATGCCAAAAATAAATAAATAAATAAATAATAACACAAAATAGAAACGACGCAGCAGCGCCGAGAGAGAGAGAGAAGAGAGAGAGAGATGGCGACCTCTACCAAAAACCCTAAGAAAGCGAATCTCTTAGATCCCCATTCGATCAAGCACCTGCTCGATGAATCCGTCACTGAGGTACGAACAAATCTGCTTTCAATTCACCACGTTCTCTCGGTCACTAGTCTCTTCTAGGGTTTATGATTGGATCTCTCGTTCTTATCGGTTTCAGGTCGTCACGAGCCGCGGATACGTTGAAGATGTGAGGCTGAGCATTGTGAGGTTGTTGATCGGAACGGTCATCATCGGGATCGCGCTTCTTGCTCAGTTTTATCCCAAGAAATTTCCGGAGGATAGGGATTTTCTTCTCGTTTGCATAGGATTATATCCTTTTCTTTGATCTCTTTTGTTATTATCTGAGAGAATTATGGTTTTGAATGGTTTTTACTTACAAACAAAGGTTTTTTTTCCCTTTGACTTTTGGCAAGTATGTAGTTTTCAATGGAGTGTTGCAATTCATCAGCTACACAAAGGAGAAGAATGCGATCTTATTCACTTATCCTCCTCCGGTGAGTGTTTTCGTACTTGCTCTGCAGTTGATTTGTTGAATTCACTGATTATTATGTACCAATGTGCCCATTTCGAAAATTTGAAATTTTTGTTGCATTTCCAATACAAATATAATAATTCTTTCCAAAATTAGATTATCATGTGCCAATAGCTGAGCTTGCTGGCTTCACTATGCTGTTGTGATGACCAACAATTGTGTGACTTTGCATGGTTACATGGCTTGATCATTATTAATTTAAGTTCCCTTTCTAGAAGATACTTTTAAACTGCATTTGTAATAGTAAACTCTGGTAATTTCTACATCTTGTAAACTTTTCCCTCTAAATTCTGGTTACTTTACAGGTATTTTTCTCTTGTTCATGCATATCATTCTGAATTGTGGTAATTTTCTACATTCTTCATTTTGAGAATTATTTTTTAAACTAGATATGTTATAGCATTAATGCTACAATTGGAATTTAAGCCATATTGGTTTGTCATATCTTAGCTCATATCCCAATCTTGGGCTCCTAGCTGAAGTGTTCCTCTGTTCTGATGCATAGTACTTACAGTGTGGTCCTTGGTATTATGAGCTATGATATGTAAGATACTTGCCCTACCAAATATTGGGGTGTCCAACATGGTACGCGTGTTAATCCGTGTTTAGCACTTACAACTGTGGAAACTAGTAACCTTATTCACCTCAAATATGTAAAAAATTAAGTGTTTTATCGCCTTTGACAGAACTAATTGATTTTTAGATCATTTTACAATTTAGATTGTTTTAATATGAATTGTAAGCCGATGCATATGGTACATGAGTTAAATGTACACAAACACAGAGTTGAACTAGGCTACTATTGATACTATTTAAAGTGCAAATATTATCATCCCAAATTTAAAATTGGGAACCCTAATTGAAAGTATGTGTTGTTGGCCCTGTTTTAAATATCGTCCGAGTCGGCCGATATATCGTCCGATATCTCCTTTTTTGCCTGCTGCCGATACGATATGGAGAAATCGTTTATCATATCGTTTGCAGCAAGAAATGGCCTATATTTGAAATATCGGCCGATAAATTGCCCGATATCGGCCGATAAATTGCCCGATATATCGCCCGATATGAAATAACTTATTTATTGCACGACTGCGTGCAAATGTACATTATTTTTTATTGTCTTTGCATGCATATTACATCATTTTTATTAGGTAGATGGTATTTATGACACTAAATCATCTTTTAGTTACGAGTCTTTCATTATATACAGTGTCCAATATGAACGCCCGATATGTGCACGTATCCCCGATATCCGATATCCGATATGAAAAACCCTCATCCGATACGATCCCGATATCCGATATTTAGAACCTTGGTTGTTGGATGTGATCTAATACCTATTAACCACCTAGAAACCAATAAGTTAGGAAATTTTGACATGCTCTACACATGCATCTAGTGGCAAACAATTAATCAATTTTATGACAATTTTTGAAATGTTCATTTTGTCAACCACTTAATGCATGGATAAAACATTAAGAAATTTCGTCTAGTATCGAATGCGGCACAGAGCAAAAGGCTAGCTTGTGGTTTGTATTTGGGAATTCATGATCTGTACAGTGTGAAGATTTCTTCTTGTGGTTGTTGATTAGGTCATGGTGGCTTTTTGTTGTTGCTAGTATGAAGATTTCGGATGGGCTTACTGTCAACTATATCATCTTCCCCTTCTTGTAGATGCTTTATTAGTGCAGGAATGTCGGGAAATTACACCTTGGTTTTATGGATAGCATGACCAATTAGGTACCGTATCTTATCCATCATGGCCTTGCAAGTTCTCTGTCAAGTCCCTTCTTTGCAGGATCGTGGAACGTCGATAACCAGTCTAATAGTTGATAAATATTTTTGTGGAGCCTTCTCATTGTAAAGTTGTGATCCATAGATGCCCCCGTGAGAGAAGGCTTAAAGATGAAGATGAACTTATTGGCAGGCTATCTTTGAGATCATCAAGCGTGATGTTGGTACAGTTTGAGATATTGAGTTTGTGATAACCATTATTAACAGTACCAGACTTATGTTGTTAGGTCTACAGTTAATGATATAGGAAATAGAAGAAATAAACTATAGATTTAGTAATTTCTTATTCAAAATAGATGACTGATGGAAATCTGTTACTTATTCTCTAGGTTTGCATTGACGCGTGTAGGTTTGACCTAAATTTTACAGTGGTGTCTTTTTTATGGCTATGCTTATTTTAACAAATTTAAGTATGAACTATGATATTGAAATAGACTTAGAGAAAATGAAGATAAGTAGATGGGTAGTATATTACAAAGAGCTTTGTGGGCTCATTTTACAAGCTGAATGATCGCAGTAAAGAGTTGCCTGGTAGAGAAAACAGAGGTAAAATAAAGTTCTTGTGCGAGTATAAAGAAGATATTTCCAGAGAAATCTAGCAAGCTCAAGGAACCTTTTTCCTCTGATTGACGTGATAAGGAATAGCATATTGATGGTATTGATGCAGTGATCCATGAGAAGCATATACCTAGGGGTGAGCATCGGTCGGTTCGGTGCGATTTCTATCGAAAATTTGAAACCGCATCACACCGAATCACTAACAATAACCAAACTGTACCGAACCGAAAATTTCAGTTTGATTTCAGTTTCGGTTTTCGTTTTCAGAATTAAGAGAAATCGATCAGAAGAGCTCAAAAGAGCTTCAGTTTTAAAGAGTAAAAAAGATTGATCTGATGGCAGCGCTGCCGAGTAGCTTCGCGGTGAAGAGCTTCACGCCGACGAGTTCACAAGGTCATGACGTCGAGCATTAAAGTGGTATTGAATTTTTGGGCTGGAGGGCAAAAGCAACAAGGAGGAGAGAGGAGGCAGGAGGAAGAAGAAAGTAAAGGATATAGAATTTTGCCCTTTCTTTTACCTAATTGATGAGCTCTTCTCGTATATTTGAGAGGGATCTAGAGCTCTACATCTCTCACATTGCTCTCAGTCTGAGAAAGAAGGAAGAAGACAGAGCTCACATGTACCCACGTGGGCTCCATACAGCTGCACTAATAACAAAAAAAATGAATAATAGCATAATTACAAGAAGCACCCTATATCTTTCACAGTTTGTGATTCTTTGATTGGTTTTTGAACCAACATTTTGAAAAATTGAGAAACCAAGCCGAACCGCAATATTTTTAAAATGAACTGCTTGACTTAATGCGGGTCTGTCAGTTTTTTCGGTTTGGCCAAAAATGTGCTCACCCCTACATATATCCATGTCTAAGATTCTAAGGTCAATGACAGCTACGTTTTGAAAACAATTATCTCAACACGTTCATGCAGAGAATGTAAGCAGTAAAAAAGATTTAAATTACCTTTAACACGCCTCTGTAGTGCATTAAAATATAAAATTCCTTTTTCCACATGTTTTTACTATAACTTTACTTCATATATCATTCTGCTATGGGAGAAATGTAAATTTAAAGCATATGCATGGGAGATGTGATGTTTTTGCAACTTTTTAGGGTGTTGAGAGTAGATACCGTGGGAAACTCAAGTGTTATACTCTTGAATGTGTGAGATTGTTTACATTGAATGTTCCATAGCATGACAGAGAGTAATTAGCAAGGGAAGTGGGCCAATAGCCTGTAGTCTGATGTAAGGTAAGGAGGATGAACTAATATGTTTCATTTCATTCTATGTAAGTTGCATGGGCTCATTCTACCAATGAGGTGTCATGCGGTCATCATTCAAAGAAGAAAATGAGAGAAGGCGTCAAGTAAGAAAAAATTGTCAGGGTTAAAAGGAGAGTTTTGAACATGAAACTTGCAATAATTAGTTGTCTCAAGATTTGGTTAGTGAATTAGATTAAACTGTACTCTTTTGTTCGATAAATGTTGAGTGTTGTATATAAATAGACACAGAGGTATATACCCCAAAATAGATGTTTACTAATCTTTAGTCTGTATGTTGTGTTAATAACCAACATTTAGAAAGCTAACTACAAAATGCCATGTGCCTCGCGTGAACTTCCGAGAAGGTCACTAGAGTATGCTTAACTATGGAATTTTATTATAGTTTCTCTTAAAAAAGCTAGCTACAATTAATTCTTGAGTTCATTGGAATCACTATATATTAGACATTTAAGTTGTGACATATTGGCAGTGTTTTAAATATCGGATATCGGCGATATACCGGTCGGCAAAATTATGTACCGGATACCGGATACCGGGTGGTATCTCGCGATATGGGACTAAATACCGGTTGATATATCAATAGTAAATACATATAAGACATTATTAAAAGAAATAAGTTATTATCCAAACATCATATAAAAGCATCATTGAAATACCATAATGAACATAGAATAAAATAAAACAATCTCTCAAGGAAAAAATAATAATTATTATTCAAATAAGTAACTATAAGGGCCGATATATCGGATATTTCATCTCGGATATCGGCCGATATATCGGCCACGTGGCGATATATCAGCCAATATCGGTTCAAAACGATATCCGATAAAATTTTGCACTTATCGTATCGTTTTGTATAAAATACCGATATCTCGGCCGATATACCGGTATATCGGCCGATATTTAAAACAATGCATATTGGCCCCTTTTAGAGTTTGGCCTTGTCATATAGACTAAACGACGAGGTTGTTTCTCCCGTTTTAGAGTCTAACATCCTTATTGGAGAGACTAAACCAATAGGTGATGTAGGAACCTAAAGGTGGCCTCCATCGCACTCGTGATGTGAAAATTAGGGTTGTGTGGCACTTAGACCCGTACACTTTGCGTTCTAGCTAGCATAGGCATCGATACCATGTAACATGCTGCAAGTGAGAATTTCGTAGAGTCATCCATCCTAAAATTGCTCTTGCCTGATCACACTTACCTATGTAGTTTTTCCATGGTTTCTTCGTAAAAGATGTTAACTACGATTTTTTGAATTTATAGAATTATTATATATTAAAAACCCATCAAACTCACATACCATATGGGACTATCCACTTAGGGTGTGAAATATTGCCCCGTAAGACATGACATTCTTGTCGTACTAACATTTCATCGGACGTAGAATTCTAGAAGTGCTATGGATTCAGAAGGTGGCCTCCATTACATCCATGTGTGTCGTGACACTTTGTAGCAATAGGCTTCTCAAGTCCATGTGGCACTTAGTTCCACACATTTCTAGTTGGTGTTAGCTTTGATACCATTTGTCACCTAATCAAGGACTCATAGAAGTCACTTGTCTTGGTACTAACTCCGGTCCTCCGGTCCAAACACACTTAACTACAAAGTTTCTACTACGGCCCCTCCCTCTATTATTAATTCTTTAGTCTATGTGAGACACTTGGGTTGTGATAGAAAAGGCCCATCATTGTCGCGCTACCAATTCCAGACCCTTATGAATTGGGTTGTTAACTTTCTTATAACGTCTAAAATAGAAACAAATATCCACAAGAATAAATTTAACCAACACCAAACTCATATAAATCATCTAGTAACTCAGATAATCAAAAATCATCTTAATCAAATATTTGACTTCCATCTTTAAAGTCTGAATCTACAATTATTTCTAGAGTTCATGACTACAAAATTCAAACGAATAAATCCACAAGTTTTCAGAGCTCTATCTACAAATAAAGTTCCTCACAATATAATCCAACTACAAATATTAAAAAAAGTTCATGAATTGAAACTTGCTAGGCTAAAATTATTCTATAAATGATAAATAAAATATCCATGGAAGTCCCTACAACTTGAAATCTACTCCCACTATCAGAGCAAAATCTTCGGCCTTATTAATCTGAAAAATATTAGAAAAACACAATGAGCTATGAACCTCAACAAATAAATAGACTACTATCAAGTAATTTGTAGGAAATATTGGCATGATGTATAAACATGTTAAACATATATCAGTGTGATTTCCATGCAATACTTGCTAGATGTAGGTAGTGTTTTAAGTTCATGCAGGGGAGATTAAGTTGGCCATATCTCAATGTGGTCAACACTTAATACCTTGGTTGACTTTTTAGTTCTACATAATCTCATGGTCAGGAGTTAAGATCCATACAAGGACTCATGATACAACGCTAACATACCCCTCAGAGAGGGAACAAGTTGAGCTCTGGTATGACTTAATTTTTGACATATATTGGTATATTGACACGAGATTTATGATACATGAGTTAATAGTTTTCAGTTAATAATAACACTTTTAAACCACTAGGTTATATCTAGTGCCTCGATTAAATTCAATATATCCACGTGCTCATGTATATGATCTCATTCTACACTATATGATAAATGCGTCTTACCAGAGAACATAAATTTTCTATTTTATAAATTCTATAAAATACGCAGTAATAGCAAGATTAACAAATCACTTACAAATAAATTCATACAAAACATCACAATGTCACAATCTCCAATTCAACCCAATCCTCATTCAAAACACCATATGTTATATACTATATGAATGAGAATATATATAATAAAAACTAGAAACAACTAGATAGAAGTCCATTATTCACAATGGGACTACAAGACGCCTCAAACGTGGCTCCAAGCTTCTTCTCTCAGATGCCCCTACAGGTTCCTAATAAATCATAAATTATACTAATAAGCATAGAGCCATCACCTCACATAGATACATACACATTAAAATAATTTAAAATTTATAGATTTAAGTCCTATGCATCAAAACTACCACGCTATTATCAAAATATTAGGTCTATAATATACCCTATCTATCTAAGTAATTCTCCTATTTTTTTCTGATTTTTTATAGAATTTTCAAAGGCAATATGGCTAATAAATATATCTCTGAATTATTAGGGACTGAACAGAAAGTTTCATTTATCATGGTTCCTATGATTTCTATGAATATGATGTGATGAAAATTCTGTAACACATACTTGACATCAAATCCGTGAGAAAAAATATTATTTGTGATGTCCATGATCATAATATCATATATGGTTATTAATTCACTTATCACAAAAAATAATTAGAAAGTAATCTCAACGCATGTGTACTCCTAATAAGTTGTAGTCAAACTAGGGACTTATATGAAATTTTCCCTTCTCTTCCTCTAGCCAAACAATCAACCCACTTCTACTGCAAACCTAATTATTAATCAAAATTTCAATCCAAAATCACTTGAAAGAAAACAATATTTACTATACATAATACTATGCTTATCTTTCAAATAGAAAATTTTATATCTAACCTTGATATTCGTCTCTTCTTCGCCTTCTCCCTCTAGCTGGTCTCTCTCTCTCTCTCTCTCTCTCTCTCTCTCTCTCTCGATCTGGTGGCGGCTACGATCTACACGATCGCAGCATCCCCAAATCTGTTATTGGATTAGGGTTTTTTTTTTCTAATTAGACCTTAATAATAATAATTTATTAATCAAACCTTTAATTAGTCTTATTTTCACAAAAAAAAACCCTCAAATTTTAATATTTACAAATTTAACACCATATTGGCCTAATTTGTTATATTGTTTAAAAACTGGGTTAATACAATCATGTATTTCACATATACAAGATTTGGATTCAACTTGTTGGTTGCTTGGGCCTAAATCAATGATCAAATTGAGTTCTACTTCATTGAAAAAATGTAACAATAAAAAAATAATTGGTCTTTAGATTTTTACCTATGCTTGCTGGTGTCGCATATTGATGTGATTTATATAGAGAGATTTCAGTTCTTTAATATAGAAGAAATCTTGTCAATTTGTTTCAAGATGTGTTGAACACAATGAATGGTTTGGGATGTTGGTCAACACCAGAGGTCAAATCAACTTGCAATGACTCACTTTTTGAACAGTAGATTTTTGGGTAAAATATCCACAACACAAGTAGTTATGGATAGTCAACTAAGTTGTTAAAATATGATGGATTCATGGCTGGTTATGTGGATTTTGTGTTTTGATGGCCCACCCAGTAGTTTGCACTTTGCAAAAGGGTTACAGCGCAACTTGTCAAAGTAGGATTGTTGTTTTAACTCTATTTTATATTTATTTGCAGGTAGATTGTGATGTGTACCACTGGTCATAAACCAGAATTAGCTTGTGAAATGATCTCTGTGTTACGTTCAAACTCTTGTGCTAATTGTTATTTTCTTGAGTTTATTCAGATGCATCCATGTTGCTTGTGACGAGGTCTGAAATTTGACTATATTTGTCATATACAGGGATCTTTCAGTAGCACTGGGCTGATTGTGTCATCTAAGTTGCCAAGGTTCTCCGATCTGTACACTCTCACCGTAGCAAGTGCAGATCCGAAGTCCATTACTGCTTACAAGCCAGTCCACTTTACAAAGAGCGTAACCAAATGGTTGTTCTTGAATCGATTTTGATTTTCCAATTAGATGATACTGCAGTTCAACAGAAAATGCTGCGTATTCAGTTATTTGCCAATCCATTGCATTTACTGTTACACTTAAATATTTAGGAGATGAGAAAGGTAGGCTAGTATAAGAAATGTCTTGATTTAAACATGTAAAAACCAACATCTTAATCTAAAAAAGAAAAGTTAAAAGTAAAATTACTCTTCCTACTGTTTAACTAACATCAGTTTTTTGTAGTTCCCTTGTTGTGCCTATCATTCCTTGTACTAGAGAGATACAAGGGATGAAAGTCAACCTCTTACACTTATGTAATTCAAAGATGACACTTATAGTTCTTTTTTTTTTTTAAACTTTAATAGCCAGTTGCATAGTCCATCATTCTTTTGGAGCTGATACACCTTGGGTGGTAAATGGAAAATACTTCATTGTTTCTTTGTACTTCACATGTTTTAAATACCAGGTTTCTCATAAGTTAGCATTTCTTCACATATCATCACCATTTATCATGAAAATGGAGCATAACCACATGCTTCATAAATAGCTTCTGGAATTGTTAGAATAGCTTCACAGATAGAGGTGAATATTCATCTGTGAAGTCTCCTTTTTTTTGGTTCTATATATAAAAATCACCATCATTACTGAAATTACTACTGAGAGAAAGGTCCTAGTCCACCTCAATATGTTTATTTTCAATAAAAAATTTCGAGATGATTACTAAGTGTTGTTCTTGTGCTGCCGTCGTACCAGTTTTTGTATTAACTAGATAAATGGTTCTTTTGCTGATTATATAGTCTCAACTCTTTATATGACATCCTCAAAACATTAGTAAGCATCTTTGAAGTGCCATATATCCATAATATTGTTATGTTGCTGTCACTGTTTATTTTATACTGATACAAGTGTAGTTATTAGTTGTTATATATGCAATAAATTTACTGTTCAACACTTGTGCTTTACCATTACACTTCTGATTATTTAAGACTGGCAATGCATCTTGAATGATTTGAAGTATCATATTGTGTATCATTATTCACGTGGATATGACTGTAATGACAAATTGAATAGTGACTATGTACTTCAACTATTAACATAAATAGGGCACCTAAATTTTGCTTCCAGAATGGTTCAAGAATATTAGAGAGAATTTATTTTAGTACGGAGAACATAACATGCCTACTTGTATTAATGAAAACCAACTTGAAGCAAGTAGGAGTTTATCAATCTGCCAACCGGCCATTTAATTAAGATGCACAGCAAGTCCCTGAATTGTCCGTAGCTCCTCCGCAATTTGGTACCACCATATTGAGTTAGTCGGGTTGGAGCTGATCATAATGTTGGAAATAAAAGATAATGTAATGCGGAATAAAAGGCCATGGATCAAAGAATCATGTACAACTCAAGATAATCAATCAAAGCCCTAATTATGCAATACTTAAATCACCATACCTGAAGCCATTGGTGAAGATTTGAAGAAGGTTGGAGAAGACCTTTTCCTTTCTCTTGAATCTGCAAACCCTAATTGCAATGGATCCTCTTTTCTCTGCTCCTTCTCCTTAGCAAAACTCTCTGTTACTTTTCACGATGGATATTCTCAAAAATAAAATGAGCGTGTTTCTTTGCAGGAGGAGAAAAGTGGGTCGCACATTTGCAAATAAGTCCCCTTGAAATAAACCTTTCCATCATAGTACCCTTTATATTTCAAGTGACCAAATAACTATATAAATGTGACTTTAATATGGGCATAATATCATATCAGTTAACTTAAATAGGAATCCAATGTAAATAACCAAGGTTATTGGTCCACCTTTAATATGAGATTAACATTCTCCCACTTGGACCATTAACCGATTAGGTTAAAACTTTAGAAAACAAATAAAAGAAAAGACTCATTTTCAAAATCATTTTGACTCCATTGGATTCCATACTGAAAAACATTGACACGTGCACGAATTTAAAAAAACAACAACTGATAAGCCCAAATATGAAAACTATAATACTGCAATTAGCTTGGACCACCAATGCGAGTCATAGCGGTTATACAACATCCACGTCATACTCCCTTCTATGTACCACAACATTGATAACCCTTACTAATTGAGTCCATAACCAAAATGACCCCTGTAATTGTCTTGTAAAGACATTTCCTGTTTAACATACATCCATATATAATATGTGCACACATAATTGGATAACAGGAAACACAGAAACAAACTTTTATTTGTACAATAATGTCAATTACATAAGTACCAAATACACATTTACAGATTGCCCAAAAGACCCATTCTTACAACATGTTCTTTGAATGTCTTTGGAGGCAATCCCTTTGTCATTGGATCAGCAACCATTAAAGTGGTACTTATACTTACAATTGACACCTTTTGTTTCTCAACTCTTTCTCTAACCACCAAGTACTTAAGTTCTATGTGTCTAGAACCATTAGAGTACTTACCATTCTTAGAGAAAAATACGGCTGCTGTATTGTCACAATATATCGTCAGCGGCTTGGCAATAGAGTCAACCACACCAAGTGCTGAGATGAAATTCCTTAACCATAATGCATGATTCGAGGCTTCAAAACAAGCTATGAACTCAGCCTCCATCGTGGATGAAGCAATGATAGATTGCTTTACACTCTTCCACGAGATTGCCCCACCTGCTAGCAGGAAAATAAATCCTGAAGTAGACTTCCTGCTATCAGGGCAACCACCAAAATCTGAGTCGGAATAGCCGATCACCTCCAACTGATCTGATCTCCTGTATGTGAGCATATGGTCCTTCGTCCCTTGAAGATACCGCATAACCTTCTTAGCTAATTTTCAGTGCTCCATCCCTGGATTGCTCTGGTATCTTCCCAACATCCCAACAGCAAAGCTGATATCTGGCCTGGTACAAGTGCTTGCATACATCAAGCTCCCAACAGCTGATGCATACGAAACTGTCTGCATTTGACCCTTTTCTAAGTCATTTCTGGGACACTGGCTACCACTTAATCTGTCACCCTTCTGAATGGGTGCAGGACTGACTGAACACATTTCCATATGAAATCTTTCCAAGACTCGATTGATATATCCTTTCTGAGACAATCCTAGCAATCCTCGAGATCTATCCCTGAAGATCTCTATGCCAATAACATAATTTGCCTCACCCATATCAACCATCTGAAAGTTCTTGGTTAGATAACTCTTAGTTTCATACAGCAAACCAAGATCACTACTGGCTAATAAGATGTCATCTACATACAGAACCAGAAAATAAACTTGCTCCCACTGATCTTTAGATATATACACTGATCAACAGTGTTTTCTGTAAATCCAAAAGAAGTAATGGTATCATTAAACTTTATATACCATTGCCTGGAAGCTTGTTTAAGTCCATATATAGATTTCTTTAATTTACAAGCCAAGTGTTCTTGTTCTTTAATTGCGAACCCTTCAGGTTGCTCCATGTAGATATCCTCATCCAAATCTCCATTTAGAAAAGCAGTTTTCACATCCATTTGATGTAACTCCAAATCATAATGAGCTACAAGTGCCATAATGATTCTAAGAGAATCCTTCTTTGATACTGGAGAGAAGGTCTCTGTATAGTCAATGCCTTCCTTCTGAGTGAAACCTTTGGCCACAAGTCTAGCCTTATATCGTTCGATATTGCCCTTAGAGTCGCGCTTGGTCTTAAAGACCCATTTACACCCGACTTTCTTACAATTATAAGGCAATTCAACGAGATCCCAGACTTGATTTTGGTCCATTGATTTCAACTCATCTTTCATAGCATCAACCCATTTACTAGAATCATTGCATTCTATGGCTTGTGAAAATGAAACTGGATCTTTATTTATCCCAATATCATAGTCAGATTCCTGTAGATACACCACATAATCATCTGAAATGGCAGATCTTCTTTCCCTTTGAGATCTTCTCAAAGCTGCCGGTTGTGGTGGTTCTACAATATTTTCAATGGGAATATCCTCATGGAGTGGTGAACCAACATTAACTTGTTGTTCTGGAATCTCAACTTGATGATCAAGCTGAGGTACAACAATCTCTCTTGAAGGAAAGGTCATTGGGATATTAACCCTTACCACTTCAAGATCTACCTTTCTTGGTTCAGCACTCCCACTAATTTCACCATTTTCCAGGAATCTGGCATTACCAGTTTCAACTATTCTTGTACTATGGTTAGGACAATAAAATTGTATCCCTAGACTTATCTGGATAACCAATGAAATACCCAGATATTGTTTTTAAGTCTAATTTCTTTTCTTGTGGATTATATATTCTAGCCTCTGCTGGACAACCCCAAACATGTAAGTGTCTTAAACTAGGTTTCCTACCAGTCCACAACTCGAAAGGAGTTGTTGGAACAGCCTTACTAGGAACCCTGTTCAAGATATACATAGCAGTCTTTAAGGCCTCATTCCACAATGAATTGGGTACATTTGAGAAGCTCATCATGCTCCTAACCATATCCATAAGAGTTCGGTTCCGCCTCTCAGCAACACCGTTCTGCTGAGGCGTACCTGGCATTGTGTATTGAGCACAAATGCCACGCTTTTCTAGAAATTTGGCAATGGACCAGGATGTTGTCCTGACTCATCATATCTACCATAAAATTCACCACCTCTATCTGATCTAATGATTTTAACCTTTCTATCTAATTGTCTCTCGACTTCTGTAATGAACACCTCTAGGATGTCAACAGCCTGAGACTTTTCATTTATTAGATAAACATAACCATAACGTGATAGATCATCTATAAAGGTAATGAAATACCTCTCTCCAGTAAAACATGGAATGGAGAGTGGTCCGCATATATCTGTATGAATTATTTCAAGGAGTTCTTTACTTCTTGTGGCACCTTTCTTAGTGTGTTTGGTTTGTTTTCCTTTAATACAATCCACACACACATCAAAATCAGTGAAGTCTAGGTTATCCAAAATCCCAGTATTCACTAATCTTATTATTCTATCCCTGGAGATATGCCCCAGTCTCCTATGCCACAAGATTGAGGATTTTTCATTTATTAAGCCACGTTTTATACCAACATTCGAATGCAGAGATAATAAAGATTGTGCAAACTCATCATTCAATGAAATTTTATATAAACCATCACATAAAATTCCATGTCCAACCGGAATTGAATTATACACTAAAGAGAGTTTTCCACAACAAAACAAAACAGAATATCCAAAAACATCTAATTTGGATAATGACATTAAGTTTCTTGAAATTGAAGGTACATAAAAAGTATCCTCAAGATCCATCTGATGTCCCGTCTCTAAGATCAGTCGATAAACACCAACATATTCGACCTCCACTTTGAGACGGTTCCCCATAAAGACGAATCTCTCACTTTCCTTCGGTTTCCTGGTTGTAAGGAATCCCTGCATTGAATTAGTTATATGAGTTGTGGCTCCAGAGTCTATCCACCAAGTGTTAGAAGGAACTTCAGCAAGATTTGATTCATAACATACAAAAGAAAGATATGTACCTTTCTTTTCGAACCAAGCTTTCCTCTTGTTGCAGTCCTTCTTCACATGTCCTTTTCTGCCACAGAAGTAGCATTTGACAGTGAAAGCTTTTCTATGACCTTGGCTACTTTCCCCATGGTCATTTCCTTTATTTGATGGAAATCTCTTACCTCTTCCATATTTACTTTTCTTATGGATACCCCTTGAAGTGACTGCCAACACTGAGTGCTGTCCTTCTTGCCTCAGTCTCACCTCCTCTTGAACACACATACCAGTTAGCTCATTCAAGTTCCACTTATCCTTATGAGTATTGTAGTGGATCTTGAATGGCCCAAACTGTGAAGGAAGTGAGTTGAGGATAAATTGAACCAAGAAGGACTCATCAACCTTCATACCCAGTGATCCTAGCTTAGCAGCCTTATCAGACATGTTCAGAATGTGTTGCTGAACTCCTCTATTACCATCATATTTCATGGTGGTAAGTTCAGCCATTAAGGTACCAGCTAATGACTTATCTGCTGACTTAAATCGGTCTTTGACAGCAGTTAACAGTTCAGATGCTTTAGTTGTAGGAGGGAGTGAAGTCTTGATGTTATTAGCTATGGTCATCTTTATGAACATTAGACTGAGCCTATTAGACCTTTCCAAGCTTTGGCATGGCTGACCTGTTCTGCTGTACTCTCAGCAGTTATTTCATCAGGTTTGTCAACTATTAAGGCCATGTCTAGGTCTAGACACCCAGTGTGAACTGTACATGTTCAAACCATTCTGAGAAGTTTGTACCGTCTAAGGCCGGAATGCTAGTGGCATGAGTGTGGAGGGAAGTAGGGACGTTCACTGAAACATAATAGGACAAGCTCACATTAATGCCTCGAATCAATACAAGTTTTAAATTTAATTAAGATGAACTATTGATATCACTTTGATTTCTCCTTTGGGCGAAACCTAAGCATATCTAGTGTTCACTCTTTAGGTGAGAACTTTTATCACCTATGTAGGTCTAATATAATTTATGTTACTCAGATAGTAAGTTTTGTTACCTTTGGGTATCCAATTCCACACCTCTAAGTTACATAAATTATACTACCCTATCCGGTTCATAATTATTTGAAAGAGACTTTCCTTTGGGCCAGTCCCAATCTCCTAACTAGAACCGCCACCGAGAATATTATGTCTTTAATGTCTACTCATTAACATGTCTTTTATGTAGTTGTATATTCATAAGGTTTACTAACCTAGGTCACTTTGGCAACTACTAAATCAATAAGCCTTATGAATACAAACTAACCAATAATATTCTCTAATTCTTTTATTTGAGTAAAGCCATAATATCAATACATTACTTGACCAAGCATCAATCTTTATTAACACAATAGCTTAAATGTGTAACATACTTTATGATTGATTATTAACAAACATTAGTCGACTACAAGAAATTATTAGTCGACTTGGGTCAAGACAAGTCGACTACAGATTAGGTCCAGTCGACTACAACAAAAGGAGA